>RJWT010015685.1:0-20286 GCA_004365215.1 Cuniculus paca | reverse complement strand
CTATAACAGGAAATAAAATAATAATTCTTAAGGATTTTAATTCTTTTTCAAATTAGGAATTATTGTTCTT
Source organism: Cuniculus paca (assembly GCA_004365215.1). NCBI lineage: Eukaryota > Metazoa > Chordata > Mammalia > Rodentia > Cuniculidae > Cuniculus > Cuniculus paca. The sequence goes on along the minus strand of RJWT010015685.1, from coordinate 20,216 downwards.
TGATTTAAGGGAACCAATGAACATGATATGAAGCAGCATAAAAGTACACAAAAGAATTCTTGAGAATTGAAATTGTGGGTGAGGCAAAATTAATATATTTTCTGAGTAGAATGTGCAGAAGAGAAAAAAAGTAATTTTTGTTCATCTTCCATGAGAGGCTGTGTTGCCTGGGGTAGCTACATTCTCAATTATTGGAAATAGATTCTTGTAGGTTGAACATACTGAAAGTTCCGTTGACATGCTCATGCACTGCCAGTTAATAATGTAATGAAACCCTAGTATTTTTAAATGTTGAAACTAATTGATTGTCTAGTTCTCAGGGGAAATGGAACATTAAGAAATTAAGTTTGATGTCCAGGCATTTAAGAAGATTCAGATTGAGGTCGTAAGGTACTATTTCTTGGAAAACACACAATCAAGGGCCACACCCCGGTGGGAAGAGTAACCCCACATGAGTGTCCCAGATGACCAGGGCTTCAGCGACTGACAAACAAAGAACGAGCTCCCCATCCCAGCTCCACTTAATCTGGAGCTCTTGGACACTTCTTAAATACCTCCTTTTCCTTAGGTTCAGAGAAATTTTAGAAAGTAATCTCCTTAGTTATGTTGTAGAGAATGCTAATCTTCTCCTAATATTAATTCCTCCTTCCTAATGAGAATAGAAGTACTGATTTTTAGCTGGACATATCACTACTCCCCATTAAAGACCACATTCTCTAATTCCCCTTTGCAATTTGGTGTGGCCTTGTGAACAGTGGCTGGACCACTGATCGCTCTTCTGGATCTTGAGAACAGGATACCGCACTAGAGAGGGCAGAACTGAGAGCTAAGACACAGACAACTTCACAGAGCTTTCAAATCGATTCTGATTATTTCATTCCTGCATTTCTTTTAGGTGAAGGCCAGCTTCTGTCATGATAACCAAATATTGAGGCAATCAATTCATAAGAAGAAAATTTTCTGGCTCATGGTTCAACATCGAGTGGCTCATTTCTTTTTTTAATAGGCATTTGCCATACTATTTATTAATATTTAAACTAATATAAAATTATTAAATGTATTACTATTAAGTATATTGTTTTAAATTATTATTTTTTTAGTACATGTTTGCTGAACGTGAAGTTTACATTCATCTTGGAGAGTAGGTACATACACATAACACAGTTTGTTTCTTTTTTAATCCCCTTCCCACCCAACTACCTACATCCTTCTCTAAATCCCCTTTCCCATTTTCATTACTATTATTGTTATTATTCTTAGCTCATGTTTATAACACATGATATTAAGATTCATTGTGATTACTGGGCTCCTATACATGACCTGCCTTAATACTTCTTATTTCCCCTTCCTCTATCCCTTTTCCCTGGTCTTCTGGACCTCTGGCCATTTGAAAGTGATCTACCCCCTTGTTTCCACCTATTCATCCTTTAGTTTGCTCTTTGTTTTTGTCATACTCAAATGAGAAATAACCTAGGTATTTAAACTTGTGTGTCTGGTTTATTTCACCTGGGGTAGCAATTTTAATCCCAGACAGTGGAAACTTTAAGCTAAAACTGATCAGAATAAACAAAGTTGATCACTACATACTAGTTAAGGTAACAATCCAACAAAAAGAGATGCAAATATTTATGCACCAAATGCTAGAGCACTAACTTTCATAAAACAAATACTGCTGAAAATAAGAGACCGAGTCAATACTAGCACAGCTATATTGGGAGATCTTGATACTTCACTTTCACAAAGAGAAATCATCTAAACAAAAATCAGTAAAGAAATATCAGCACCAAAGCACACCCTGAATATATGGACCTAGTAGGTATCTATAGACTATTCCAACCTATTACAACACAGTATACATTCTTTTCTGTGGTATGCAGTATTTTCTCCAAAATAGATCACACACTAGTCCACAAAGCCTGTTTAAATAAAATAAAAGAATTGAAATCACCCCGTGTTTACCATCAGACCACTGTACAGTGAAAATAGAAATCAACCAGAGAAGAAGCCATGGAAAATTTACAAGCATTTGATAACTTAATACACTCATGAACACCCAATGGGTTAAAGAAGAAATTAAACACTTTCTGGAAGTTAATTACAATGCCTGCACAATGCACTGGAACCTATGGAGCACCATAAAAGCAGTCCATCCTAAGATGGAAATTCATTGCATTCAGGGCTTACATTAGGAAACTAGAGTGAGCTCAAACAAATAACCTATTGAGGACCCTTAAGATGATTCAGAAACAACAATCCAAGCCCAAACCAAAATTAAGGAGGGAAATCATAAAGATTAGAGCAGATATCAATGAAGTTGAAACTAAAAAAATACAAAGAATCAATAAATTGAAGAATTGGTTCTTTGAAAGAATAAACAAAATAGACAACTCCTTAGCTAAACTTAACTAAGAGAAATAGAGAAAAAGTTCACATCAATGCAATTAGAAATGAAAAGGGCAAAATCACAAGACACTGTCAAAATCCAGAAAATATTTAGTAACTACTATGAAAATTTCCAACAAAGTGGAAAATCTCTTTTTAAAACTTTTTAAAGAGAATAAAACCAAGAAAAATAAAACAGAATAAAGCCAATCAAAACAAATCAATGTGAGTGACACAGGACTTCAAAATAATATGGAATTAACAATGGTTACCATAATGCTTCTTGTTGTCTTCAAAATAGCTGCAGATACCTTCAGACATAGTAAAAATCTTACAAAACAGAACAGAATAGAACCAATAAAAACAAAACAATGAATGCAATAAAGGACCTCAAAAAAAGATAATAGTAAATCCAAAATGGCTACCATAATATATCTTGTTATAGTTGAAACAGTTGCCCATGCCATTGGACATAACAAAATCAAACAAAACAAAATAGAATAGAACCCAACCCAACAAAACAATGAAAGTGATACAGGACTTCAAAACAAGACAATAGGGAATTAGCAATGGCTACCGCCTTCAGAAGGAGATTCCCTATAAATGCTCCATTGTGTATTGGTATCCTCTGAATAGAGGATCAGACTACTGGCTTTAGACCTGCAAAGTCAGTAAAATACTAAACACTACAAGCATTAAATTGTATTTTACCTCAATAGCTATCATCACAGCCTGTGTTTCTGTAGATCAGCTGGTTGCTTACGGGAGGGTTGGGGCTTGGCTCTTCTTGTTTCCCAGCTGGAAGAAGCTGGCATCTGGCTCTCCTCCCAGCAGCCCACACATGGCCCTGATTCACAGGGAGGGCTTGCTTCTTGGTGACTTTTCCCATGAGCCCACAAATGGTGCTGGCTCATGGGAAAAGGAAAATCTTGAAGAAATAGACAGATTTGTAGATTCATATGAGTTGACAAAACTAAAATAAGAAGACACAAAAATTCCGAACAACCAAATAACAAACAAGGAAATTCAGATGTTAAAAAAAAATACTGCCAATAAAGAGTACAAGATATGATGAATTTACTGCTGAATTTTACAAAACTTTTGACAACTTTATATCACCAATACTCCTCAAATGCCTCAATGAAATTGAAAGGGACAGAGTGCTTCCAAACTCATTTATGGCAGCCAGCATTCCTCTCATCCCAAAACTAAAAAAGGCCCAAGTGAAAAAGAATACTACAGGCCAATCTCCTTAATGAACATAGATGCAAACATCCTCAACAAAATATTAGTGAATAGAATGCAACACATCATTGAAAAGCTCATACATCATGAACGAGTAGGTTTTATCCCAGAGCTGCAAAGTTGGTTCAAAATACACAAATCATTACATGTTATACACAACATCAACAGAAGCAAGGTCAAAAGCCATAAGATCACATCAATAGATGCAGAAAAGTCTTTTGACAAAGCCTAACACCCCTTTATGATAGGACCCTGAAGAAAATAGGTATAGAAGAATCATACTTGAATTTGATAAAAACTATTTATAACAAACCAATGGCCAACAATATATTAAATATAGAAAAACTGAAAGTACTCCCTCTGAAATCAGTAAGAAGAAAAGGATGCACACTATCACCAATACTATTCAGCATAGCACTTGAAATATTAGCCAGAGCAATTGGGCAAGAGAAAGAAATAAAAGGAACACAATAGGAAAGGAACTCAAATTGTCATTATTTGCAGATGATACTCTACATAGAAGACCTAAAGAAGATGAAAAAAATTTTAGAATTAACCAACTTCAACAATATAACAAGATACAAATCAACACACAAAAACCAATAGCATTTGTGTACAGCAGTAATGAACTCAAGGAGAAATAAATTATGAAAATAATACCATTCACAATAGCATCAAGAAAAATTAAATACCTAGGAACTTACCAAGGACATGAAAGACCTCTAGAAAGAACCTACAGTACAGTGTCCCCCAGTCCTGAATAGGCAGAACCAATGCTGTCGAAGTAGACATACTTCCAAAACTGGTATACAGATCCAATGCAATCTCAATAAAAATACCAACAGCATTCTTCACTGAACTGGAGAAAATGATCCTAAAATTTACCTGGAACCAACAGAGACCCAAATAGCAAAGGCAGTCTTGGACAACAAAAGCAAAGCTGAAGGCATCAGAATACCTGACTTTAAGCTATACTATAAAGCAACAGTGATAAAAACAGCAGGGTACAAGCACGAAAACAGACATGTGGATCAGTGAACACGAAAGAGGATACAGAAATCCCCAGACACGTTCAGCCATTTGATCACTGACAAAAGGGACAAAAACATACATTGAAGGAAGGATAGCCTTTTCAACAAATGGTGCTGGGAAACCTGGCTATTTGAAGAGGATTAAAGTTAGACCTATATCTCTCACCATGTACTAAACTAAAATCCAAATGAATCAAAGATCTAGACATTAAAACAGAAACATTGAACCTACTGGAAGATAAAACAGGTAAAACGCTTGGCGTGGGCCCAAGTGACAACAGCATACTATGGCAGGAGCACACAGTGGAGCAAACCCTTAACTTCACAAGCCTGGAAACAGAAGGAGGAAGAGGAAGATGGAGGTCACTCGATCTTCACTGAGGGCACTTCTATACATGAACTGAGGACTTCTCACAGGAACACACTACTAAAATTTCCACCGTTTACAAGTAGTGCTACTGCAGCCCAAAACTAGTGCAATGATATCATTTATAACTATTGGAACATTGCTAAATATCATCATGGGCTATGAAAAGATAAAAATGATTAACTATCCCTGATCTATATAACTTTATATTTTAGGGAAAAAAAAACCAGACATATCTAGGGATGTTCGGGATAGGTAGAAGTTAATTTCCAAGTGCAAAACTTGCTAGCTTCTACTGACACAAAATAGATATATAGATGAAAGGAATGGAAGTGAAATAAATCCTAACATTTATGGTCAGTTAATTTTGACAAGGATACCAAAATAATTCAATGGGAAAATGACAATCTTTTCAAGAGGTGATTCTGGAGAATTGGTTCTCTACACATGAAAAAATGAGTTTGAGCCCCCTATTTCACATCATATAAAAAATTTACTCAAAATGGATCATAAGCAAAAATGTATGAACTAAAATTATAGTAAATGAAAATTATATCTTTTACCATAGTATATTTGAATGCTTCAATTTATAATACTTGCAAAGTATATATATAATTATAATTAAGTTTAATGGTACATTTTTTATATATATAATGATCATATTCATCATAGAGAATCTGTACATGTACATGATATATTTTAATTTCTGTTTTTTTCCAACCCCCTCTCCTCCCTTCAACCCATCTTCCCTTCTCTATTTACAAAGTCTTGTTCCCATTTTAGCCTTTTTTAAAAATCTTTTTTCCCTTTTCTTTTCCTTCCTTTCTCCCTTCCCCACCCTAGTTCTTCTTTCCTTTTGAACAATTTCTTCCCATTTCAATATCTATTGAACATTTGGTCCTTATTTACCCTTTCAGTTTCTCACACCAAGCAGACAATGTGTTGTTTACACATGTGAATCCAATTTATTTCACTTAATATATACAAAGAATCCATAACTGGGATGACATTCTATTAAAAAGCTTTTGCACAACAAAAGAAATCACCAACAGAGTGAAAGCACAACCCACAGAGTGGGAAAAGATTTCAGCCAGTTGTCTTTCAGACAAAGGACTTTTATCTAGAACATATAAAGAACTGAAAAAAAATCAGACCTCCTAAATTTAAAGACCCCATCCAAAAATGAGCATCTGAGATGAATACACACTTCTCAGATGAAGAAGTGTCTCTGGTTATTAGAGAGATGCAAACTAATGCGAATATATTTTAAGATAAATAACTGTACTAACAAATACTGTAGAAAGGTGGCAATGGCTCAAGGAAAGATGGAAGCTGTCTCTGTGGTAATGATGCCTGTAAACATCTAAACTTTACTTAACAAGTGCACTAGTTGTTTGCATGAGCCAGAAGGCCAAATGCTTGACTATCCCAATCTCTGAATGAGTAATAAGATGCAGAAATGGGTAGAAAAAAGAAAACTGAAGAGGATGCAGATGTTACATATGCATATGGTAAATGTGTATGTGTATATGGTTCACATGCTGTTTATTTGTTTTGGATTTTAGTTAAGCCCACACATGAAAACTGTATGGTTTAATTTAGAAAGCTGCATCTCGCCTTCTCTTGAAAATTCCAAAGATGTGGCAGCAGTGGCTGTCATTTGCTGAACCTGGGAGTTGCCACCCTCCTTAAATTCCCTCACGTGGTCATTCCCTGTGTGCTTACAATGGTCACTTCACTACAGTGCTGTGGATTTGACTTTGTAGGTGCTATGATTTGGTGTGGCTTGTGTGTGGTCCTCAGAGGTTGTGTGCTGGAACTTTGGGCCCTGAAACGGCAGTGTTGAGGTGGTAAAAGCTTTAAGGGGTAGTGATGGGTGACGATGCCTGCCTAACAAGAGTTTCACGTAGTTCTTGAGGGTTTCCATTAGTTCTCATGAGAATCAATTGTTAAAAAACAAAAACAAAAAAAAAAAAAAAAACAAAGAAAAGCCTCACCCCCTGAATTCTTTTGTCTTCTCTTCTCACACTGTGATTTCTTTTTCATGCATCTGCCGTTGTTAAGCTATCTGCAGGGCCCTCACCAGAGGCCAAATGGACGAGGCTGTCTGATCTCCAATTTTCAGCCTCCAAAGCTGTGAGGTGCTCAAACCAAATAATAATTGTCATTCCTGCCTCCTCTCTTTCTCTTGTACCCCATATTCAATCTGTCAAAAAATATTCATACAAAAAAAATCTTATTTGTTCTGTCTTCAGAATTTATCTTTAATGTGCCATTTCCAACCACAGCATTCTACTACTCGAATTTATGCCACTAGTATCATTTGTTTGACTTTTTCAATCATTCTAACAGGAGCCCCTTCCTCCTGATCCCTGTGTTATTAATTTCTTTTCACACAGGAGACACAGTTGTCATCTTAAGATTTAAGTCGATTATGTTACTCTACCAAGAACCAGCAAGTGGCTTCCCATCTCATCAAAAGTAAAAGCTGAAGTCATTAATTGGCCCTCAGAAAGTCTCTCATCTGACTCCAATAGTGTCTTCTCTCATTGTCCTCTTTTACTCACCTCCGATCACACTTTACTCATTCCGCTCTGTGAACAAAACAGCATATGACAGCTTCGGGGCCACTGTATTTGTTCTTCCCTCTGCATGAAAGCTCCCCACCCAATAAATATACCTGATTTATTCTCTCACCTTCTTCAATCCTTTGGTCAGATGTTTTCTTCTCGTTGAGACTTTTTCTCTTCTTAGATTGATTCCCCCAGTAACTAGCTATCTCCCTTCCTTGCTTCTTCCTCCTCTGTGACTTACCACTTTCCAATACACTACCTAGTATTTTTATTGTTTAATAATTGTGTATGCCCTTCTATTATAATATAACTTTGTTAAGGAAGGTATTTTTGTTTTTCCTATAATAAAAACCTATACTAGTACCTGGCATATAGTTGTTACTCAAAAATGTTTGCAGAATGTGATTTTAGCAAAGTGGGATTCTTTTTCTAAGTAACATGCCAAGCTAGGATGGATTTTATATTCACATTTTACAGAAATTCCTTGAGTAGTGTTATAGGGAGAAAATTGGAACTGTTCAACAATGGGGTGCTTTCCTTTTCTCATATTAAAAAGTTCATAGAAATACTCTGGAACACATACCTCGCTTAGGAAGACAATGTATCATTTCTTTGATAAATGCCTTCATTAATTAAACAAAAAATAAAGTCTACATTTTATTTTCCACTTTGTGGCATGAGGTTCAGCAATACGTTTGTGTGCAAATTTATCATTTGATGCTGAAGTATTTAGAATGAAACAGTGCGGCTGTGTAATGTGGAATTGGCAAGTTTTGACAGTTTTATTGGGGAAGTTACAATAGAAAAGAAAATGTGTGCAGTAATCTACTTGATATTCTGAAACAAAACTATTTTGCCATGAAATTTCTATTTACCAAGGAAATTGCTAATCTTTTCTTCTTAAAGCCCAATGTAACCCTTGATAAATGACTTTATAGTGTTCTGGATGGAAAGAGTTTCTACATCTCAGGAAAGTAAGTTCCTGAATTCTGAGGCTGTAGAAGAGTGTGTCTTCTTAACAGACCAATTTTTGAGAACCTCAAATTCTTATAAAAGCAAAAACTAAAAAAAAAACCTCTATATTTTTAGTTAATTTATACTATTTATAGTCAAGGGTATGTTCCATGTTTGTCTTTTGGTATTTGTCTATAATCTGAAATGAAAATTTGGACTTTTCTAGAACTCTTCCATTTGGAAGCCACCTTTCCAAATGATTTGTTTTTGTGGTTCTCTCTAGGGGATGAATTGTGTTACATGTTTTAGGAAAAAATTTACACTGGAACACATCGGTATGTATTTCATAACAGTTACATAACTTTTTACTTTCTATTAATCTTTATGTTGCTAATTTTCTAGTAAAAAGAACCTTAAGAACTGTTGTTTTAGATTAGATACCTGAGTGAAAAACTGCCCTGGTGAGCAGATGGTAGTCAAAGGAAAACTTCTTAAATTATTCACCCGTTTGTGACCCTGGTTAATTTTTTCATACTGTTCTTTACATTCATGAAAATTCTTACTTTAAAAATATAGAAATGATTTTCAATATTTGACATTCTTAAACACTAATTCCAGAGTGAGACGATAAGATTGAATTCATAGATACAATAAAATAATGTTTATTAATGTAAGATTGTATTTATATTACAGAGAACCATAAGTTTTCAAATTGATTACCACCAGTTCCACGGGCTGAAGTTTGTTTTCCTTAACACACAAGAATGACAGCTGTGGAGAGAAAACTCACTTACTGCTTCTCCTTTCTGATGAAGTATGTGTTTCTAGGTTGAAATGCTGTCTCCATTTTGTCAAAACTGAGGCAAACCAATCCTCTGTCATTCACTTTCATCTGTGAACATCTGCCTGAACATCTATAACATCTTTATAGACTGTTAGAAAAATTCTCAGTATTAAAAATCATTTACACCCTTTTGAATATCCATTCCCTAATCATTCCAGTGGATTTCCATATTGCTTATCCATAAAAATTGGGCTTAAATTTTTACCCAAGTCAGAAATAAGTCAATAACTAGAAACAGAGTAGGTAAGACATTAAATTTATTAAGTAAGAAAATGGTTAGTCTTCCACTGACTCAAAATATACTTTATTATTCAATCTAAATTATGCTACCTGATTTTTCTTCTGTTTTTCCAGATAAATAACAGGAAGCTTGAGGGTGGGGAGAAACTGGCAATGGTAAGTTTGAGAGCAAATTCATTTCCCTTCTCAAGTTCCCTCCTCAGAGAAGCTCATGTCCTGAGAAAAAGAACCCTTGACCCAATTTTAGGTTACTGTGAGTTGGAAGAAGGAAAGAAAAGATAAAAATTACCAACTCCTCATACAACAGAGAGATTTATATATACCATAAAGAAGTCGTCATTGAAATAGCTATTGTTTTTTAATTCTGTCTGCAAATGTGACTCAAAAATCTTCCATAACTAGGGGTACTGATTCATGGTAAACAGCAAATGTTTTCTTAAATTGGAAACATTATCTTGCATTTTATAGCTAGACTGCTTGAAAAAGATAGTTCAATCGTATCTAGGACTAATTTCTAAGAATGCAAATGGTTTCGGTCATTACTAAATGTTTGACACAGATGCAAGATGGAGCCGAAGGTTAATAGATACAGTGTTCCATCCTCAACTTACTTTTTTGGGGTACTGATTGTTTTAAACTGAAGACAAATTGAGACAAAGTAGATGAAAGAAATGCTCTTTGCCCTCCCCCCAATTTACGTAAATCTAGGACCTAAATTTGTAAAGGCATCCTCCCTGTCCTCTAGCAGGAAGGACAGCAGTTAGTCACTAGGGACAAATCTAGATCCCTAGCCCAGAGACAGCACCAGAGAGATTTATATATAAATCCTCCTATAACAAACCTTATCTCCCGTTTGTTCCCTCATATGTTTATTTTCCCAAACTTTGCCATCCCAGGAGTCCCCTTTGTCATATCATTTCTCTACAAGTGTGTCATTTTTTTAAAGTGCTGTATTACTTCTAATCACCCCCTTTGAGTTACTCCTCACCGTGTGTACATGCAAGGTACATAATAAATCCCTTGTTTGTTTACTCTTGTAAATCTATCTCTTATCAGTCAATAAACCTAAGATGGACAGAGGAAAAGGATTTTTTTTCCCTCTCCTACAAAAATTAGGATGCTTTTGATTGTAAGAGAAATCAGAATGGTTAAAACAGTAATTTACTGTCTCGCATAGCCGGAAGTCCAGAAGTTGACTGGGCGGTGGGACTGGTCAGTTCGATAGCTCAATGTCATCTTTCTGTTTTTCCACTCCGGGGCCTACACAATTGTTTGTGTGCTAAGTTGTAACTTGGCTTCCGAAAAGCAAATGTGTTTCCTTGCTTCTATCTCCTGGCAGAACTAGAGAAGGAAAAACTGTCTTCTAATTTGTTTTTGGCAATGTAGTCATCCCTCAGGACTGGGGTGGGTTTGGGTCCTGGACCCCACTCCCACACCCGCAGGTTCTGGAACATGCAGACATGCTCAAGTTCCTTAGACAAAACGCAACACGTGCGTGTAACTTATTCACATTTTCCTGTTTTCTTTCTTTCTTCCTTCTAGACAGGTTCTTACTATGTTACCCACGACTGACCTCAAACTTTCAATTCTCTTTCCTCAGCCTTCCAAGTAGCTAGTATTACTTACAAGGTGATGTTATTGCACCTATCTCTCCCATATATTTTAAATCATCTCTACATTATGTACAATATCTACTGCAGTGTGAATACTATATAAATAGTTGTGCTGCTGTATTATGATTGGAATTATGGGAAGAAAAAGAAAGTCTGTATGTATTTATTACGAGTACTTTTTTTTTAATATTTTCTACTCATGCTCATTTTAATCCATGTGTACAGATCCCACAGATAGAGGGTTCATTATATTGCTTTCTAAAATACTTAGATTTCTAGGTTACTTGTCTCTGGCCAGTTTCTAAGGCTAATAGTCATAGCTATGAGTATTTTCCAGACAATCTTTATGCTTGTGTTCCAGCAACAGGTTTCTCTCTTCAAGACAGTTCTCTTGGCCCTCATTTAAGAAAAAAAAAAAAAAAAATCCTGGAGGCATTCTGAAACAACAGCCTTTGGCAGGAGGCCCCACCTAAAATGTACTTCTTGAAGTCAGACAGTAGGTGGGAGAATGACTAATGAGAGGCACTGGGAAGAGAAAGGTTTATCAGGCCTTGGTTTATAGTTGTAATATTATCTCCTGCTTAATCTCCCACCTCTCTTGGCTTTTTTTGTCTTTGCTCTTGTTTTTCAGCCAGTACAGCCCAAAATCGTTGACGTCGCAAAGGTTTACAGACCACAGACAGAAAAAGCCTCTCAGAAAAGAGCTGTAATTTTTTGCTTCTCTGCTATCAGATGAGACGCCCCCCAATCCCAGCTTCTCTCTTTTTTGATAAGGATTTACTGGGGCAGCAAGAAGCAGCTGACTCATTCCCAAGTTTCAAATTTTTCCTGTCATTTCTCTGAATATCGCAAACTCACAGACATACATCTGCCAGCTAAGGCGCATAGTTTTTACTACCTGTTTCCCAACCAAGTTTCTAGAGCCCCTCAACCAGGAATAATAGCAGGATGATCTTCACCATAAGGCTCATGCTCTTCACTCAAAAGATTTCACATCCCATTTAAGGTCTCAGTGTTAGAGCACCTTTAGGTAGCCTAATTCTGTGTCAAATTGGATTCTCTTCATTCATAAATAACAAAAAACCTTGCTTCAAATGGTTAGTTCCTAGAACTTTCCCTTTAATAGTCATGGACCACAATTGACAGTGGGTAACAAAAGAGCAGAAAATGAGACAAGTAACAGGTAACAACGCAGTAAAGCTCGCTGAACTCTCAGTATCATTTAGGAAATATTTGAAGTAGAGAGTAACATAGCCTCAATATAGTGGCTTAAACAAATACAATTTTATTTGTGTCACATAAGAAATCTGACCACACATATTTGCATGTGTTGGTTTAGCGGCTTGACAATATCAAGGTGAGTGTCATTGTCAGCTGTGCATGTGCATGCGTGTGGTTGTATGTGTGGTATTTCCTCATGTTTGCAAAGTGGCTACTGTGATTCCAGATATCAAGTTTATATTTTAAGCAGAAAGATGGATAAAATATACCCATACTTACATACTGTTAGCCAGAACTAATGTCCACAGCTACCTTTCCTAGGAGATGTCTATGGAGACAGGGTCTAGGTAAGCTGCACACAGTGTCTGTCATACAACATAAACTAGATAAAGTATGTAAACATATGCAGTTCAATGCAGAATAATTTATTTTTTTCTGGAAACTGGAAGCCAGTTTGTGGGTGGTGATAAGTATAAGAATGTAAGTACGCACAGATACCCAGCCTCTCTGTCCCGTAAGAATGCTTTAGGCTGTTCAACCATGGCAGCTTTCCTGGATTCAATACACTGTGCTTTCCACGGCCCTGCTAACCTGTGTTTTCAGCCTGAGTTCCTGATTACCCTGAGTTCTGTCCAGAGAAGTCCAACTGGCTTGGAGAAGTGAGTTACAATAGAAGGTGCAGGAAACTGTGGTTTTCTTGTTTCCTGTTACCCCACCAACAGTCTACATGACCTGTTCTCATAATCTCGTCACCTGTGATATACAGATGTCCAGTGTGGGACTCAAGCATTTTTTCCTTTTGTCCACACAGGGGACCTTTTTTGATTTAGAACTGGCAAGTTCTAACAGTCCTGATGGAGAGAACTTTGTCTTCCTGCCAAAACTTCCAGACTTGTCCCCTTCTTTGCTTTGACTTTCTTCTTTCTTGTCATTCCTACAGCTCAGTAGGTAATGGGGATGCGGAAACTGCAGCAGAGGGAGGAAGGATTATAGCAAAGTGGGCCATGCATGATGGCTCATGCCTATGATCCCAGCACTTGGAGGCTGAGTCAAGAGGGTCACACATTCAAGATTTGTCTGGGCAATTTAGCAAGATCTCGCCTCAAAACAAAAAAGAAAAAGGGCTGGGGATGTAGCTCAGTAGTAAAGTGCCCCTGGGTTCAACTCCCAGTCTCAAGGAAAGAAAGAAGGAAAGAAAGAAAGAAGGAAGGAAGGAAATGCTAAGGAAAATTCAATTAGGCTTTATGTTCTTTTTCCTGTAAAGTCTAAGATTTGGATAAAGAATAGAACAAGCCTAGGGGATCTACTTCCCATCCTTCACAATTCACAGGCCAGCCCACAGAGAATAGATGAAAACTGTCCTCTTGTATCATAGTCGAGCCTCTTAGGGATCCCCAAGTGGCTGGGAACCATGGCAGCAAATAGGAGCACGCTGCCTTCTGTTGCTGTCTTGTCTCTGTCAGGACAGAGCATCATTCTACTCCATACACACTCCGTTTCTGAGTGGCTTCTAGAAAGAAACCGTGAAACCCCAGCCATCCACCTCAGACACCAGTGATTCTGCTCTAAGGCAAATAGAAATGGAAAATTACTCTAACTCTGAGTTTGGAGAGCAAGCTAATGGTGTTTCACAACTGACCTTGAGGGAAAAATGGCACACAGTTTCATTTTTTTAAAAGTGAGATGTGATACACAAGTAGAAAATCAAATCAGGAATACATATTTCAGGAGACATGCCCACCCCTCTGAAAATCACAAGGAGCTTCCAGTATTAAAGTACCAGGAAGTATCCAGATCTAGAGAAGTTAAGGAGTGGCAGCCTCTTATATGTGTCCAGAAATCCTGATACTCCACTTTTTTTAAACCTAAGACTTGAGTTCAAAATAGAAATGACTTTTTTGAAAGGATGAAATTCTGACAAGTCCTTTTTGCATTCCAGTGCCAGATGTGTTATGCATTTGCTATACTCTGAAGAGTGTTTTCTAGATCCTTTAACAGCATTTGCAGTCCTAACTGTCTGTCCGCACTGTCCATTGTTGGGGAGATGTGTTAGTGCTCCTGGTTTTAAAACACATTTTGGATTCCTTGAATAGGTGATCAACTGCTCAGGAGTGAATCTTAAGGCACTAGAAGGAGATAAGGGAAGAAAACTCTGAATGATATTTAGCTCATCTCACTATCTCTATATATCTCACTATATCAGAGCCCGAGCAAATTCTTTCATCCAAATGAACCATTGGCTGAATTCTACATACCCAGCAATAAAGAGTCCAGAGTTCATGTTTTAAGGTCTTGATTAAAAAGTATTGCATGTTCATTTTTGGAAGATAGAAAGTAGAAAAAAGTATAAAGAAGACAAAATATTACCAACAGCGCATATGCCCAGTGATTTCAATTGCCATGCCCCTCTTAATTGATATGTGTTCATGATCCTTGAGTTGACAATTATATTCATAGTTTTGTGCATACTAAGTATTCACTCTACCACTAGGATAGATCCCTAACCCCCCAAATCATAATCTCAAATTTTGCTTTTTTTAACCTATCATTACCAGTTTTATGTCATAATACACTATTATAAGGAGTCATTTTTCTTACAACACTTACCCCTTGTTTTGTCTAATTCTCTTTATTTCTTGTCAAGTCTTGTCAATCCAGTTTTCTTATTTTACTTGGTGGTCCACGTCAGCCTACTTCACTGAGTTTCATCCTATAACCATTGTTTTTCCCCAGGTAGCTTGAGATTAGTAAACATGTTTTGAAAAACTCTGAAGTGGTCCCGATACACTCCCTACTTTGGGTCATGGACTTTTTAGGTGAGAATGCATAGGTTTAGTGGGCTAACTTCTTTTGGTTCCTTCCAGAGTGCTTTGTCCTGGAAGACTAATGTAGTGGCTTCCGTCTAAATTTGTGTCCTACCTAGCTGGCTCACAGTGAAACAATGCTGATCATGGTGAATCAGGGTTTTGGTTCACAGTTGTAGACATAGTATGCTGGTATTCTAAGGATCGACTCTTTCAGGTCTGCCATTTGGTTAGAATTGCTGTATCTTTCAATTTGTAAGATTTTTCAAAGAAGAGCACCAGATCTTGGAGTAGAATAACGTCATAGGCAAGTGACCTTTAACTTGTAACCCGGTTTTACTTAACACTACCTCATCTGAAACCACCACTGCTTCATCTTCTTACTATTAATAAACTGACTGTCAATTAACTGTCCTTTCTATTGAAGCCATAATTATCAACTATTTTACCCTTAGATTATCTGGCGTATCTAGCTCAGGATTGCTTGCGGTCACTTTTATCATCACATTTAGTTGCATTCAAGACTGCTATTACTAAGCAAGCACACTCATAAGTTAATGTACTGGTTGAACATCCCTAATTCCAAACTCCAAAATGTAAAACGTTTTGGGGACTAGCATGATGCTATCAGTGGAAAATTCCAACCTGATTTCATGTAAAGAGTTGCAGTCAAAATAGTGGCATGTGAAAATTATTGCATAAAATTACATTCAAACTATTTGAACAAAGTGTATACGAAACAAATGAATTTCATGTTTAGATTCAGATTGCATTCCTATCTTATTATGTACATGGAAATATACCAAATTCTGAATAAATTTTAAATTGCAATATTTCTGATCCAAATCATTTTGGATAAGGGATAATCAATCTAAACTATCATTCACAAGGAAACTTTGAGACTATGTGTTGACTTAGAAGGAGAAACTTAAAGGAAGAATGTTTAGCATTGTTGAAAGACCAGGGAAGTAGTGACTTTTACATAGGTGAAATTACTGGCAACCTCTCAACCCAGTTTCCATTTTGCTGCTGCCTAATTTAAATAATTGTGGAGCTGGGGATTTGGCTCAGTGGCCTAAGTGCCTGCCTGGCAAGTGTGAGGTCATGAGTTCAATCCCTGGTGCCGCAATAAAAAAAAAATTGTGGATATAAAATAATCTTTTGAGAAGTAAGAGTAAAGTCCACACAAAATGGGTATAGCAGGTTTCTAATGAATGCATGAGAGGAACATTCAGGAATGTTTATATCCCTGAGAGTAGCAGGAAAAAAAGGACAACCTTAGGAATGCAGGATAGAGATAGATGCTTTACAACTGAATCTGCAAAAACCAAATCAAGTATATTACATTGTATTCTGAGAAAGGTTACGATTGGGCAGAAGAGAGCTTGAACTTGTGCATCCTTAGAATTTAAACAAACAAGTAAATAAGCAATACCATGTGAACACTAGCAAATCCTATCCAGCTACTCTATGAGGCCACATGGTCTTCTAATACCAGTCATTGGATTTAGGGCTCAATCTAGCATAGTGTGACTTCATGGAAAACAATTTGTCTTGGTTACTTTTCTCTCATTGCTGAGACAAACACCCAAAATTTAGGAAGGAAAGGTTTATTTAGCTTACAGTTTTTGGAAGTTTCAGTCTATAATTAGCTGGCTCCAAGGCAGGGTGGCATGGCACCATGGCAACACTTCAAGGCAGCAACCAGAGAAAAAGCAGGCAGAGCAAAAGGGAGGAGGGAGCAAGCCTCTTCTCCTCCCTTATATTGTGCACAGGCCAGCCCCACACCACCGGGTGGATGTAGCGCTCACGAAATCTCTGTGCCCTCCTCTTGGATAGGAAGAGGATATTTATAAAGTAAGAACCCTGGCTCCCTGCTGAGTGTCTCAGTTAGACTTCTAAACTTCTCAAGTTGACACAATGTATCAACCATAACACAATTCATCTGCAAAGATCCTATTTCTAAATAAAGTCACATTCACTAATATTAGGAATCATTTCATTGAACCCAGTTCCACCCATATGAAATGTTATAGTTGAATCTTAAATGTGTCTCAAAGACCCAGGCCAGCTTTGTTGCCAGCCTGTGGGAAGTATGGAATCTTTAGGAGGTGAGACCTAATAAAGAAGTTAGCTCATTGAAGGCATCTTTCAAAGGGATTATCGGGACCCTGACCCCTTCATTTTTCTCTGAGCTTCTATGAGGTGAGCAGCTTTGTTAGGCCGTGTGCTCGCCACCATGATGTCCTGCCTCCCTACCAGCCCCAAAGCAGCAGAGCCAAGTAACTATGGACTGAAACCTCTGAAATCATGAACCAAAATAAAACTTTTTCCTTTAAGTTTCCTTAGGTGTTTTGTCATAATGAAACTAACACAACAGAGATCTTATTTTTTCTAACAGATATCCTCAAAATTATGTTCTAAAAGGCCTGTACTTATTTGAAATATGCCAGCAAAATAGGAAAGTAGTTTTACATTGTGTTTTATATGCTAATTGTGAACAGTATTTATAGTCTACTGGTAAAATGACCCTTTTATCATCTTGTAGTGACTCCCTTCCTTTCAAGTAAGACTTTTTGGTGGGACGAGCACTGCTGACAGTATTCTTATATGGAAATAACGTACAGGTTTTCACATGCTAATTAGAGTGTGACGAAGGCTGACAGGAAGACAGTGTCTTACTATGGCTCTTATAAGTTGTTAAGAACATGTTATCTAATGAAATAAGGGATTCCTTAAAAGATAGACAGTGAGTCAGCAACACTCAGGCACAATGGTCTCGTCAAGACTGGAATATCATTCTACTAACTGCATTACTCAGACATCATGAAGAACAGACTCTGAAAGCTCATTCAGAGTAAAGTATTCCTTTGGTGGCTGGTAATTTTATTTTTCTTCAGAAGCAGACATCAGCTGCTGCCTCCAAACTGCTCCAACATTTTAGGAACTCGAGTGTTTCATGTCTGTGCTTTTATAATAATTTCTTTATGGCTTCCATTTGTTCAGACTTCACTACGGTTTCTGTTACCTGCCTCCTCTCTGTGTCTCATTTGTCCACACTTTTAGATATTTGTACTGATGCTGAGTATTCTGAGTGTCTCAGATTAGATTGGGATAATTCTCCCCTCTGTGAGCACAGTGCTAGGTTAGTAGCTCATATAACAGGCCTCATAGTGAGTGCCAGCCTGGCTATAACGGTCTATGAAGCTGGTGACTACTCCTGTGCGATCACTCAAGGCAGTGGCACTGTATCAATAGACGGGGAAACTCAGGATAACAGACATCTCTAAGAATACAGTGAGAAAAACTCTGAGGTTTCCCCAAGGGATTACGTGTAGCCAGCAGGCAGCCGGCCTTGTCTGTTCATACCCAGCACTTTGCTTAACGAAGTTGACTTCCTGAAGAGAATGAGTCCTGAAAGATATTAAGAGTTGATCAGTGAGGAAACAGAATATCAGGGAGAGCTTAGAATTTCAATAATGAAATGCCATGGCATGTTGTATCAGTCAGCTTTCCAGCACCATGACAAAATGCATGAGGAAACAGCTTAAAGATAGGAGAGACAGATTTGAGCTCAGGGCTTCAGAGGTTTCAGCTCATAATCAGCTGGCTCCAAGGCAGAAACATCACGCCAGAAGAGGATGGGAGAAGAAGCTTCTCACCTCATGGCAGCCAGGAAACAGTGAGAGGGAATGAGTCAGAGAGAAAGGAGTGGAGCACTAGAGGACACACCTCCACCTCCTAAACTTTATTACCTCCAGCTAATGCTATCGAAGTACAGTCTCATCAATGGGTTAATCCACAGATGAGGCGAGAGCCCTTTTGATCCAACCACCTTCTGAAAGCCCCACCTGTGAACACAGAAGACATTTGGGAAGTATTTTTGATCTAAACCATAACACGAGAACAGGAAACTACAATTAGTTCAGTGTTACTAAAATATAAATGTGAAGCAAGAAATGCTAGCTATGTAGAACCAATCTATGAAAGCTTGGACTCCTGGTAAAAGGAAGCCATAAAGATGTTTTAGGTAATAAAATAAAATAACATTTTATTCCAATGTAAAATATAGGTCTAAAAGGAAGAGAATTAGCAGCATGCACTGGCTAAGAAGCTATCAAAATGGCCATATGTGAGATAGGGAAGGAAGTATCAGTAGAGATGGGGAACAGGACAGATTATAGTATATTTGAAAGAGAAGCTAGGAAAACCCGATAAAAGAATTGTCATAGAGTGGTAGACAGGAATGAGTTCAAGATGTCCCACGTTTCTGGCATAGGCAGTCAAGGGGTAGTGCTGCTATGCTGATGTGTAAGAGCCTATGACAAAAGGTAGTTGAGACGGAAAAGGTACTAAATTCACTTTTGGATGTTTTTAGTTTTAACTATCCCAAATGCTTGAATTGAGATATGTGTATTTAAGTTCCTGTCATTTCATCAAAGAAATCTTTTTTTATTGAGATATAATTAACAAATACAAGTTTATGCTTTTATGGTGTACAATGTGATAATGTTTTGATACATGTACACACTGTGAAGTGATTACCACAATCAAGCTAATTAATCCATCACAGATGGCTTCTTTGACCAGTTTTGGGGTACAGGTTCTCATCCTATAGCACCTTGTACAGTTCAGCTATGAAATCACAAGTTAAGGAAAGAAACCAAATGAGTGGTTAACTATTTAATGTAATCTTATGGCCTAGGCCAGAGTCCTCTCTACATTAGGCCCTGAGTAAATATCTACTGAATGAAAGTTAGGGGCTTCTCAATAACCTAAGAATTAGCATTGTTATCCTGTATCATATATATGTAGAGCTGGAGATTCTAAGAAATAAAATAACTTACTCAAGATAACACAATGAGTGAGTGAGGGGTTACCAGATTTAACAAATACAACTACAGGATGCCCCACTAAAATTGAATTTCGGCTAAATAAAAAG
>RJWT010015684.1:0-20285 GCA_004365215.1 Cuniculus paca | reverse complement strand
AACTTAAAACGTTTAAAACTTTTTCATATTTATATACTAAGATTGAAAGTTTAAGTAACTTATTTTGGCTCACACCCCTCATTAATAGCAATACTGGAATTAAAATTCAGTAAATACTTAGAGGTTCAGGATTCAAGATGACAAATTAGAGGTACCCAGCACTCACTTCTCCATGAGATAAAATCAAACAACTGGAGAGCAGCTACTCCTTTATAGCAGACAGACAAGAAACTTGGAAAAACCCAGAGTCTCTGAATAGCGGAACAGGAGAAACAGAGCTTCTTGCTACCAGCTGCACAGCAGTGTGAGAAAGGGTATAGGTAGAGAAGAAAGGGGGCAAAACCTGCTAAACACACCTAACACCAGAATTGGTACTAGCAGAAGGGTAATCTGAACATACAGTGGATCTGGGAACTGCACTGAAAATGGCACTGAGAAATCACTGGAATTCCCAGTGTGTACATTTAGTTCTATGTCAGAAAGCCATCTAAACAAAGTCTTGTGTAAGCATGCTGTTTTGGGAGTCAATGGTCCCTGGAGTTTTGTCTTTAAGACTTTACTACTGGGAGAGACTTCCGGAAAGATGGTGGAACAGTAAGCAGCAGAGTAAACAGGCTCTCTGAGAGAAGCAGTTCAGATGCTGAAGTATAGCATCACAGGGAGAACAAGAAGGAAGGAAGTGGGTCCCCTGGACCCAGGAAGAATCTAAAATGTGAATTGAAGCCCACAGCGAGAATAAAAAGAAAAACTTAAAGGAAGAAGGTGGTAGCTGGTGGCACCATAGCCTGGAGCCAGACTCACCCTGCAGGAGAAGCTTTTGAGCCTGGGGATGCATGATCTTGGTGGCAGTGGCTGCTGGTGACCCCATAGGTCTCTGCAGAGAGGTGCAGAGGTGGAAGAGAGCCCCAGACATGGAGGTCTGTGCTGGCTGGCAGTGAGTGCAGAGGACTCGGTCTTCACAAGGGAGAGAGCAATTGACCAGGAGCCATTTTGGAGTCAGGCAGGATAAGTCCCCCAGGGTCAGGACTGCTGTCAGCTTCTTCCAGCAGCTCCACGTTGGGTGTGGACACATGGAAGTTGCTTGGACTGAATCCCACTCCCACGTGCATTCCAGACAACATCGTGTAGGTTCCTAACCAGCTTAGATCCACAGGCCCTGGCTGGCTCTGCTCCTGTGCAAACTACAAGGGCATTTGTAGGCTGCTACTCAGCTCACTACAGAAGCATGGGCACCCACCATCAGATATCCATACTCAGCACTGGCTAGAAAAACCAAACAGTCTCACTTCAGAGAAATTGTAGCCAATGCAGGAAGTGCCTGGGACCCCACTGCCCACACGTATGGAAGAACCTAGGAATATGTCAAGATGAAGAAGGAAAAGGCAATCTCTGGCATCCAACCAAAACAGCATAAGATCAGAAGAGGTACACATGGAAGAAATCGGGAGTGGCAAACCTGAAATGTCTGAAGTGATGTCAACTAAAGTAAACAACTTCATGAGGCTATAAAAGAAATTAGAACAGAATTACTCTCCCAGGTAAAAGAAGAAATGAAAAACATAATAAAAGAATTGCTGAGAACCTCTAAAGAAGACATAGATAAAAAATAGAGGAGCATAGGAAAATGAGGGAAACCATGAATGAACAATGTAAGAGAGATTTAGAATGCATGAAACAGATTCAGAGATATCAAGGAAATTAAAATCTCCATTGAAAGCTGGCAAAACTACTTGAAAGAAACTGAAGATAGACTTTCAAACCTTGAAGACAAGTTTGCAGCTTGTGATCATGAAAGGAAAGATCTCTTAAAAATAACAAGGAACCAGGAAGTAACAATTCAACAGCTGCAAGACAATTCAAAGAAACATAACTTAAGAATTTAAAATGTGAGTGAAAAAGAAGGGGTCAAGACAAAATTGATATCATGAGTCTATTTACAGAAATAATTTCTGAGAACTTCCCAAGCATGGGAAAAGGCAGTGACATTCAAATAAGTGAGGCACATAGAACTCCAGCTAGCCATAACCAAAAGAAATCTACACCCAGACATAATAATCAAGATCCCAGAAATTCAACACAAGAAGAGAATATTAAAAGCTAGTAAAGAAAAGCAACAGATCACCTATAAAGGAGAATCCATCAGAATCACAGCAGACTTCTCAACACAAACCATCAAGTCAAGAAGAGGCTGGAGTGAAGTATTACAAGTCCTGAAAGAAAACAACTTCCAACCCTGCAAAACTTTCTTTCAAAATTAATGGAGAAACAAGATACTTCCATGACAAAGAACAACTCAAGGAATTCATGACCACCAAACTAACACTACAAAGAATACTAAAGGACATTCCAGGGAGAGATAAAAAGGACCATGGTCTCAGGAACAACAACAGAGGGGCACCATCAAGTGGAGGCAGTCGATTGAATGGAGAGGAAAAATAAGGAGCCAATGGCAGAAAAATAACATGGCAGAGAAAACGCAATGTAAGAGGGCCACAACTATTAATGTAGATGGCCTCAATGCACCAATAGAAACACAGGCAGAGTGGATCAGGAGACAGGATCCATCAATATGCTCTATACAAGAAACACATTTAACTAGAAAGAAAATTCATACACTGAAAGTCAAAGGAGAGAGAACAATGCCCTATGTGACAGGGAGCCAGAAAAAAAGTAGGGGTAGCTTACCCATCAACTGCAAAATGGGTAAGAAAGACATGGCATTTTATGTGGTGGAAACCTACTCAGCTATAAAGGAAGATAACCTCAAGGTTCTTGTAGGGGGCTGGAGACAACTTGAGGTCATGCTCATGGATGAAATGGTTCAGAGTCATATGGATGAATTTTGTGTTGCTTCTCTAGTAAAACAAACTAAAGGAGTTAGTGGGATCAAAACTGCACAATACATATTGGGAACGTCACAGGGGAGGAATTATCTAAAAAGAGAAGGAAGAAACCACTGTTAAGCTGTTATCATGATTTGAAATTCATATTGTCTTCATTGTTCTGATTAGTTTCATTTTATTCTGATTTGTTTGATTTTATACTTGATGGCATGGACAGCTATTTTAAAGATAACAAAATATCTAATTGCAGCCATCAAGGATGTCCAAATATCTTATCTCAAAACCCTGTATTGCTTTCATTGTTTTGTTTTGATTGATTTTACTCTATTCTGTGTTGTTTGATTGTATTATGTCTGAAGGTGTAGGCAACTATTCTGAAGATAACAAGAAGCATTATGATAGCCACTGCTGTTTTACTAGTATCTTGAAGTTCTGTATTGCTTACATTGTTCTGCTTTGTTTGTTTTGTTTTGCTTTGTTTTGTTTTCTTTTATTTGCTGGTTTTCTTTTGTTCTATTTTGTTTGATTTTGTTTACCCTTGATGGTATGGGCAGTTATTTTGAAGATAACAAGAGGCATTATGGTAGCCATTATTGATTGCCTTTTACCCTGTTTTGAAGTCATGTACCATGTTCAATTTTTTGTTATGATTGATTCTACTGTTTTATTTTGTTTGGTTGTATTCTTTTCAAAATAAAAAAAAGACTACCACAGATATCACTACCCTGACTCAGTGATCATTTGTCTTGAGGTCCATTTTAAGCCATATGGAAGAGAATGGGGCTTACTATCTCTTTAAGTTCAGTATCTTGGGAATGCAGGAGTTCAAAGGACTGGGGAGGCATAGGACTTAAGTGTTGGAACATCAGAGCAATGGATAGTAGATTGTTCTGACTCTCTCTTTCCCATGTAGATAGTTGTAATTCCATAACCTTCTGTGCTTGAAGTAGTCGTCACTAAAGGTATCAGAGGACCCAAGTATGGCAGCAACTGTAATCCACCCTGACCTTGGAATGTATACAGCAAATATCTCTGCAATAAATCTTTGCCGAGTTAACTTTGCATTCAGTACTAGCTTAAACAGGTGAGCAGGTCGGGAAAGAACTGTTTCAACTGGCTGTGGTCCCAAACTGGTGCACTAGAGATTAGTGCTGGTCTCTTGGGGAAGCAACTCAACAGTAAAAAGAAAGGAGTCACCCCAAGCTTGTACTCTCTGAAGAGACCATAGCCTAAGAAGACAAGTGGAAAAGTCTAATTGACTGACGTTCCCAACATTCACTCTGGTCTGCAAAATTAACAATCTTGGCAGAGAAGAAAAATTTACATGTCAGTTTTTGATTCTGGTTTATTGGATATTGTTTTTACTTCCACCATTTCTTTATGCTGATGTGGTTGTGGGAGTTTTTATTTGGTTTTTACTTTATTTCTGTCTCCGATTTGCTTTCATTTGCTATTGTTATTGTTGATTGTGTTCTTCTTTCTTTGTAGTGCTGCACATCATGCCTGACAATTTGAGCATGCTAGGTTGATGCTCTGTCACTGGGCTGTACTCCCAGTCCAACTAACAGAAATCTCACTTCACTCCACTCACAATCCAGCAGTACACAAGCCTTGACAGGTAGTTCAATTTGAAGGGTAAAGAAAATAAAGATCTCAGCCTGTGAGCCAGCCCCAAGTCTGCATACCTAAGGAGCCCTAAAGATCTGCTCCTGGACATTTGGTCTCATAACAAAAGGAAAGAGAAATAACACAAAATCTGTACATACCATATCTATGAGGTACCTTGGCACTGGTCACTCCCATGCCCTATTAGACCACAACTGCTGACAAGTCTGGAAGAATAACCTCAGAAGGTACATGCCATATATTCTGTTGTCCACATCACACCTGCCTAAACCACTAAAGGGTTCCCATTTTTGTAGGACGTACAGAGAAAGCTGGTTCCTCAGGCTTTGACAAAATATACATTGTATCAGAACCCACTAATCACAGCCAAAGCATCCACAAGGAATCTATACTATGAAGTCCAAGTGGGATTAAACTCAACATTGTACAGTAAGTCAATAAACTATGAAACATCATAAAAACAAGTCATGAAGAGATACCCAACAGATACATAAAGCTCCACATGGATACATAGAAATATCCTGGGTGCAGTAACACATGCCTGTATTCTTGGCTATTCAGGAGACTGAGACAGGAGGATCATAAGTTTCAGGCCAGCCTAGGCAACTTAGTGAGACCCAGGCTCAAACTAAAAAGGACTGAGAATGTAGCTCAGTAGTAGAAGGCACCACAGTTCCACTACCAAGAAGAGAGAGTATGAAAAAGCAAGCAATATAACATCTCATAAAGCTCATAATTTTATAGTGACATATTCCAAAGATATCAAGGTGGATGATATGCCCGACAAAGTTAAAAGAATGATTTTTAAAAAGATGAATGAATTCCAAAACAATACAAGTAAACAATTGAATAAGTTAAGGAAAACAATGCAGGATATGAGAGCAGAATTCAATAAAAATACAGAGATTCTCAAAAAAAAATAGAAATCTTGGAAATGAAAAACTGAATAAGTCAGATAAAAATCTTAGTTGAAAACCTCACCAATAGGCTACTCCAAGCACAGCAAAGAATGTCAGGGCTTGAAGACAAGGTTGATAAAGAAGAAGAATTAACAGAAGAAACAAAAAAGACAAAAAGATTGAAGTATGTTTTGTACTTGTACCAACTTCTCACAA
This sequence comes from Cuniculus paca, assembly GCA_004365215.1. Lineage (NCBI taxonomy): Eukaryota > Metazoa > Chordata > Mammalia > Rodentia > Cuniculidae > Cuniculus > Cuniculus paca. The sequence goes on along the minus strand of RJWT010015684.1, from coordinate 14,701 downwards.
AGACTGTGATCATTATGTACTGCAAACATGTCCTAATAAAAAATTAAAATTATAAAAGGAAACAACGCCCTCAAATGAATAGTCTTTGCAAGATCTGTGGGACACCTTTAAAAAAGCTAAATGAACTTATAATTGGAATAGACAAGGGAGAAGAGCTACAAACTGAAGGCATAGAAAACTTATTTAGTGAATGATGCCAGAAAAATTTCCTGATATGGGGGAAGATACAGACATCCAAATACAGGAGGCATTTAGAGCTCAAAATACATGGCCAGAAAAGAATCTCTACATGATGCAGTTAAATGCCAAAACTATAGAATAAAGACTATTAAAACTGCAATGGAGAAAAACCAAGTCACATTTAAAGAATAGCAGTCTCATCAGAAATTCTAAATTCCATATGGGCATGGAATTATGTATTTCAATCCCTATGAGAAAATAATTACCAACCTAGATTGTAATAACCAGCAAAATTAGTTTTCAGAATCAAATACCTCCTGAGATAAGCATAAATTAAGGGACTTTGTGAGCACCAAATCAGTCATACAGAAGTAATAATAAAAATATCCTGCACTCAGAAAGGGAAGAAAGACAAGCACAATTCCAAGAATGTGGGAGAAAGTAGGTTTCACTAGAAGAGAAGAGAAACATGAGAATTAGGAAAGGAGAAGACATTTTTAATACATTAAATCATCAAACCTCTAAGATGAATATGAGAGTAAGAAATGAACATAGAATATTCAAAACAACTAGAGGTAAGACTACAAAATGATAGGAACCAGTACATACCATTCAATAATCCTGAATGTAAATAGTTATAGTTCTCTAATTAAATGATTGACTTGGTTGACTGCATTGAAATTGACCCCTAATAATATACTGCCTGAAAGAAACTCACCTCGCTGGCAAAGATATGTAGGCTAGAATGAAAGCGTGATATTCCAAGCAAATGGAATCTGAAAGTGAGCCAGAGTTGCAATAATCATAACTGAAAAATCAGACTTTAAGTCAAAACTTAGAAGAGCCAAAAAAAAGTCACTGCATATTAAAGGAGAAATGCATAAAAAAGATCTATAATTATAAATATGTATGCATTAAATGTTGTAGAACCCAATTGTGTGAAATAAACATCAAATGAACAGAAAAAGATACACCCCAGTATAATAATAATGGGTAATGTCTGTATTCAATCTTACCAATAGATATGTGATCTTGGCAAAACAAAACAAAAAACCAAGAAACAGCATAGTTAAATCATGCTAAAAATGAATTGTATTTAACAAATCTATTGAATATTTCATTCAACAGCTACTGACTAAATATTCTTTTCATCAACACATAAAACTTTTTTGAGACTAGATCATATAATAAGTCATAAAATCATTAAAAATTAAACATAGAAACAATTCCACACATCAAATCATAATGGAAAAACAAGAAATCAACAGTCAGAGCAACCAGAGAAATTATGCAAACACATGGAAATTGTTAAGTGCATCTTTGAACCATCAGTGGGTCATCTAAAAATCAAAGGGGAAATTTAAAAATTCCTGGAAACAAATGAAAACAGAAGTATATTATACCAGAACTTGTGAGATACATTGAAAACAGTAGCAAGATAGAATTTGATGAGTACATGCGTTCATCAACTAGAGTTAGCCAGGTGTAATGGCCTCCAATCCCAGCACTTGGGAAGCCGAAGCAGGAGAACGATGGAGAGTTCCATGAGAGACCCTGTCTCAAAACAGACAAAAAACAGAGACTCAAATAGCCTAATGATGTATCTCAAGATCTTAGAAAACCAAGAACAGGCTAAACCCGAAATCAGTAGAAGGAAAGAAATAATAAAAATCAGAGCAGAAATAAATGAGATAAAGACTGAAAGAATGACATACAGGATCAATGAAACACAGAGAGTTTAGTTCTTTGAAAGGTTAATTAAATTGACAAACCCTTAGTTAAGCAAACCAAAAGAAGAAGACTCAAAAAAAATTAGAGGTTAAAAGGAGGATATAACAGATACCACTGAAATTCATAGGATTAATGGGGGAATATTTTGAAAATTATACACCAATAAATTGGAAAATCTAGAAGAAATGGACAAAGTTTGGACACATATGATCTACCAAAATTAAATCAAGAAGAAATTGAAAAACCTAAAATGGAAGCTGTAGTAAAAAGAGTACCAACAAAGAAGAGCCAAAGATCAGATGTATTCGCATCTGAATTTTACCAGATTTTGAAAAAGAGCTACACCAGGTGTGATGGTGCATGCCTATAATCCCAGCACTCTGGAGGCTGAGGCAGGAGGATCACTGTGAGTTCAAAGCCAGTCTGGGCTACATAGTGAGTTCAAAGCTAGCCTGAACTACACAGTGAGACTCTGTCTCTTAAAAAAAAAAGTGTAAAATGTAAAAAAGAACTAACTCTTCAAAGATAAGATAGAAATGGAAGGAACTCTTTCAAACTCATTCTATAAAGTTGTATTACTCTGAGACCAAGACCTGATAAAGACACAGTAGAAAAATACCCTGATGAACATAGATTCAAAAATCCTTAGCTGGGCATGGTGGCACAAGCCTATAATCCCAGCCCCCATTAGACTGTGAGTTTGAGGCCAACCTGAACTACACAGCAAGATCCTGTCTCCAAAAATAAGTAAATAAATAAAATTCTCAGTAAGATACTTATGAATTGAATTGAACAGCATTAAAATGACCATATACCATAATCAACTTAGTTTCATTCCAGAGCTGCAAGGATTGTTCAACATATATCAATCAGTAAACATGATATAGGACATAAATAGAATCAAGGATAAAAATCACCTGATTGTCCCAATAGATGCAGAAAGCACCCTTTATTAAAATTTAGTATGCCTAGCCGGGCGTGGTGGTTCACGCCTGTAATCCCAGCACTCGGGAGGCTAAGACAGGCGGATCGTTGTGAGTTCGAGACCAGCCTGGGCTACAAAGTGAGCTCAAGGCCAGCCTGAACAGCATAGTGAGACCCTGTCTCAAAAACAGGGCTGGGGATCTAGCTCAGCGATCTAAGCGCCTGCCTGGCAAGCGCAAGGTCGTGAGTTCAATCCCCGGTGCCGCAAAAAAAAAAAAATTAATATGCCTGCGTGAGAAAAGTATTGAATAAATTAGGGGTAGAAAGATCATACTGCAACATATTAAAGGCTGTATATGACAAACCTACTGCCAATAGCACGCTTAAATGAGGAAAAAAACTAAATATGTTTTCCCTAAAATCAGAAACATGACTAGGGTATCCACTTGCATCATTTTTAGTATAATTGCAATGGCAAGCAGGAACACCGAAACAAAACCCAGGATTATGGGCACTGATTGAGATCATTCCCAGAATATCTGGCCCTGATCTTTGGTGGTCTAGGGCTCATATGAGATAACCAAGCAGGAAGTACAGAGGCAGAATGACTTGTCACTTAGGGATTGGTTCTTACAGTATGCATCATAGTGACCAGCTGTGCATCACAGTGACCAGCTGTTTCTAAAGAGAGAGAAGCAACAGGACTGAAACAGGAACTGTCACCTGGGCAACTGAAGTATACCGACTTGGGGGTGCATTTTCTGCTACATAGTAGTACTTGAAATTTTAGCCAGGGAAATTAGGCAAGAGAAAGATAAAAGTGATAAAAATAGTAAAGGAGGAATTCAAATTATTCCTATTTGCAGATAAGATTCTATGCTTAGAAAACCCTAAAAGTCCCATGGAAATTCTAAGAACCAGTAGAGTATCAGGCTAAGAAAATGAGTAGCTATCTATATGCCAATAATGAGCTTACTGAGAAAGAAATAAGGAAGGCAATCCCAGCCACAATAGCCACAAATAATAAAATATTTGTGAACTAATGTAACCAAGGAAGCAGAAGCCCTATTCTATGAAAATTACACAACACTGAATAAAGAAATTGAAGACATTAGAAGGTGGAAAGACCTCTCATGTTCATGGATAGGGAGAATTAATATTGTTTAATTGGCTGTATTACTAAAACTATCCTACAAATTCAATGCAATCCTCATCAAAATGCTAATGATATTCTTTACAGAACTGGAAAAACCCCTAACATTCATATGGAAGCACAAAAGATCCAGTAAATAGCCAAAGCATACCTGAGCAAAAAGACCAATGTTGGAGACATCTTTGTGTCTAATTTCAAAACATATTACAGAGCCATAATTAAAAAACAGCATGTTATTGACATAAAAACAGACCTATAGACCAATAGAACAAAATAAGAAACCCAGAAATAAATCCTCATGTCTTCGATTAACTGATTCTTGACAAAGGTGTCAAAGACATGATTTGGAGAAAATATCCTCTTCAGCAAATTGTTCTGGGAAGCTGGACATCCACATATAGAAGATTGCAACTGGGTCCATCTCTCTTATCTTGTACAAAAATCAACTCAAAATGGATCAAAGACCTTAACATAAGTCCTGAAACTTTGAAAGTAATAGAGGAAAACATAGGCTCATACAAAATACTGGCTGATACAATGATTTCCTGCACAGGACTCCACTAGCTTAAGAAACAGCAGGAATTGACAAATGAAATTGCATCAGATTAAAAAGCTTCTGTACAGCAAAAGGAACAATGAACAGATTCAAAAGACAACCTACTGAATGGGACAAAATCTTTGACAATCGTTTATCTGATAGAGCATTAATGTGCAGAATATATAAAGAATTAAAAAAAATTCCAACAAAAGGGGCAATTGACCTAAATACTTTTCAGAAAGAAGTACAAGTAACCAGTAAGTATATGAAAAGTGCTTACTATGGTTAGGTATTAGGGTTTGTGTGCAAAATGAAAAGTCTCAATGATCCAAGAGGAAAAAAAGTATTTTCACAATAATAATACTATGATGGTATTTTCCTTTTTCATGTGTAGACATGTGCACTGATGCCATAAAGCAATGGTGAATAAAATTGCTGGTTCCTTAGCACCCAACTGTGTTAGCACTCATTTTATTCTTTGCCATCATGAATTTGCAGTACATGAATACATTCAACTTTCACATAAGGTGTATTTGATAAAGCAATAAAAGTTACTGATTCTATTAAATCTTAACTCTAGTGCACCTTTTAAACTTTCTGTGTGATGAACTGGAAGTATGCCTGAGGTATATCTATGGCAGGTAAGAAGGTAATTGCCTTTAGAAAAAAGCAGATATACAATTGCGTTGCCAGATGAAATCACCCATTTTCTAGACTACCTGATTTTTACCTGATAGAACATGCAATAGCTATGATTATGTAGAGATGGAGATTGGCAGAACATGTTCTCAGTGATGAACGAAGCAAGCCTGCTACCTTAAAACAAATGTGTTACCAATGATAAAACTGAAGTTTTCAAGAAGTTTGGAAAACATGTACATCTGCCACAATAAGCATGGCAGTTTATCAGTACTTGAAGATTTCTTGATGAGATTGGTGGGGAAATTAATGAGGATAAATTTTAATATTTTAAAAATCAGAAGCTTTGCAGTTAAGTGAACCCAAGCATGATATTACAAATTCTTGTGATATAAAAGAATTACTCAAATCAAATATTGTATAGGTGTTGCTAATCCCTATTGACTATTAGAAATTAGAACTGAGGAATTTAAAATATTAATTTATTTTAAAATACTAAGCTAAATGTATATACCATTGTTGCCCCCAATTGACGTGCTTTGAAATTTTGTTTTACTTTTTTTCTTTTTTCTTTTTTTCTTTTTACCTTTGAATAAAATGGATTTGAAAAAAAAATACTGAGCTAAGAGACTTTAATAAAGTTCAAAAAATTCACTCATGTGGTTGCAGATTCCAAGATGCAGTTACCTTTTTAGCTTCTAATTGGAATATTTCCACTTTTCTGAGAAGAGCATTAAAATGCTCCTCACTTTTGTAACTGCATATGTGCATAAGACTATATACCTCAACCAAAATAACAGTGTTATAAAACACTGAATGCGGGCTGGGGGATTTAGCTCAGCGGCCTAAGCACTTGCCTGGCAAGCGCGAGGTTGTGAGTTTGATCCCTGGTGCCGCAAAATAAATAAACAAACAAACAAACAAACAAACATTGAATGCAAAATAGATGATGGCGCATATCTGTAATCTCAGCTACTCGAGGCTCAGGCAGGAGGATTGCGGGTTTGAAGCCAGCCTGAGCAATTTAGTAAGACTGTCTTAAAAATAGATAAATACATAAATGACAAGAATCCAGCTTTTTCTTATAAAGCCACATAGTAAAATTATTTATAAAAATATAAAACATGCACTTCCCATAAAGTCAATTTAGAAAATATTTTTTTCATAAAAACATGTTATTTATATTAATATGTCTTCTGAACTGAATTATCTTCCCCACAATTCCTAAGTTGAAGCCCTAATCCTTAATGTGACTGTATTTGGACATATAGTCTTTAGGGAGATAAATGAGGTTTTAAAGGTGGGGTCCAAACTTTGGCGTTCTCATAAGAAGGGAAAGAGATGCCCTGGAACACTGTTTTGCACGCATGTGCACATGAACACACAGATAGAAGGAAGGCCATGTGAGTACACAGCAAGAAGGCAGCTGTCTGCAGTTAGCAGGGCAGCCTTCGCTGCAAACCAAAATTGTCAGCACAATCTTGGATTTATAACCTCTAGAACTTTCAGGAAATAAATTTCTGTTGTTTATGCCATCTAGTCTATCATACTTTATTATAGCAGAGCAAGCCAACTAATAGAACATGTAATGGGTTTATTATTTTTAAATGAATTAAATATTTTAAAATTTTCTCAGTTTTACTTCTAATTAGAGGTTCTGGATTTGATTGTGCAGTTTAATACTTACATGCTAGTAAATTAGCCTGCTGCTGTTTCGTGGATATGGCAGAAGATACAAGACACCCCTGGGTCAGAAACAAAGGACTTTAGTACTCAAGGCACAGGAAGTGACATGAGTATCTCTATATTTGCATAGATTCCTTTTGTTCTTGTGTCCCACAGGGTTGATGTCATATCTCCTGGTTGAATGCTGCATAAAAATTTGGTTTGTTTCACAGCTGAATAACACTGAGCATTGACAGAATCTGCTGCATTTATAGAAAACAGTAAGCTAGCTTGCTGTTTGTCTGAAAAAGACAATAATGCCTGTCAAGATTATCAGCTGTAGAAACGCTGAAAAACAGAGCCTTGCCTAGGGACTTGAGGTGCGTGGTCCCTTTCAACAGTAATTTGGTAAATACCAATAGTATAACACAAACAGAAGCATTTTAAGTTCTCAGTAATTTTTAGGAATGTAAACGGATCTATAGTAGGAGTCAGCAAACTTTTTCTTAATGGACCAAATGGTACATATTTTATCCTTGTAGGTCACACAGTCTCTTTTGTATCTAAGCTCTGTTGTAGGAATAGTGAATATGGAATGAGCCACATGCCAATAAAACTTTATTTACAAAAAGAACTATCCCACAAAAAGAACTATCATTTCTGACCCCTGAACTGTAGCATTGGTGCATGTATCTATAAAAAATTGATACAGACCTTATAGAGGAAAGTTCCCGAATATGGAGTTAAACTGTAGATGGATTTTTACCTAGAGAGACAGGACACCAAGGTTCTTTTTCAGAGGTAGCATTTCTGTGTGCCAGCACTGACTCAGTGGAGTGACATCTAAAGGCTGATCCCCAAGCATGGTGGAGTATTGTCTTTTATATAATTTTTGTGTCTTCATCTCCCTTATATGGTAGCACACTAATGAACTATAGCCTGATTGGGTATAATGTCTACTTATCCATGGGTAAATAGGAACCAATTATGTCATGTGGGGATTTTTTTTTGTTTTGAAAAGGCCCCCACTACATTTTGGGGGAGGGGTCCTGCCACATTCTCACTTTGATATTTGGATTTATTTTGGGTCAAAGAGCATCATTTTGGTGATGGTTTATATTTTTATAGCAATATTATGTGTGTGGCCTTTTTTTTTTAACTAATGTCTTAATGAGGCTGGAGACAAACTTGCAACTAGGGGAGCTAGGCAGGTAGAATTACACAACTTTTTAAAATTAAGAGCATAACACTTATGAGGGTTTTGAATTATTTGAAGGTCGAAATTATATTTTAAACAACTCTCTGGGGTTTTAGCATTTTTAGATCTGTGCTAGGACCTGAGAAATGTTTTTTATCTGGTCTGTTCTTTTTTTCTTATGACTTTTTAAAAATCTATTTGTAGGTAGCAACTGTTTAGGTTAAACTTCATATGAAGTTTTTTTGTGTTTTTGAACAAGTAAGTAATCTAAGGCCAACCTGTTTTGACAGGTAGCAGTATGCATTTTGGTTTCTTATCTAGCTAACTAGTTGAGCACGTTGGCAGTTTTATTAGTCATAATTATTATAACTCTTTACAGTGTGATTATGTGGTGTACCATGTGAATGGGGATGTAGTAGCCCCAGGACCCCTTTTCTGCACAGATGGAAGGGCCATAATATTGGGTTATATGCTTGGGAGGGCATTTATCATCTTTTTCATTGTCAATTTGTAAAGCTTGTCATTTTGGGAGTCTCTTTGTTTCTATATACCTAGACTCTCAGATGATTTTCTTTTAGCAGAAGGGAGTAGGAAGAAAGGTGGGCATATTGTCCCTAACACACAAGACCCTGACCAGTTTGTATGGAGTACAGTGTAGGCTGTTTTTTTGTTTATCTAATATAGCCCTCTTGGGGCCTTCCATTTGATGTCTGTGTCAACATTATTTTAGGCCTTCTAGAGATGAATGAAGTTGGACTGTGGTCCTTTTTATCTCTCTCTAGAATGTCCTTTAGTAATCTTTGTAGGATTGGCTTGGTGGTCATGAATTCCTTGAGTTGTTCTTTGTCATGGAAGTATCTTGTTTCTCCATTACTTTTGAAAGAAAGTTTTGCAGGGTGCATCAGTCTAGGTTGGAAGTTGTTTTCTTTCAGAACTTGTAATACTTCACTCCAGCCTCTTCTTGACTTGATGGTTTGTGTTGACAAGTCTGCCATGATTCTGATGGGTTTTGCTTTAGAGGTAATTTGTTTCTTTTTTCTACCAGCTTTTAATATTCTGTTCTTGTGTTAAATTTCTCAGATCTTGATTATTATATGTCTGGGTGTAGATTTGTTTTGGTTATAGCCAGCTGGAGTTCTATGTGCCTCACTTATTTGAATATCACTTCCTTTTCCCATGCTTGGGAAATTCTCAGAAATTATTTTTGTAAATAGAGTCCTGATGTCATTTATCTTGACCTTTGCTTTTTCACTCACATTTTAATTCTTAAATTATGTTTCTTTGAGTTGTCTTGCAGCCATTGAATTATTTCCTGGTTCCTTGTTATTTTTAAGAGATCTTTCCTTTCATGATCACAAGCTGCAAACCTGTCTTCAAGGTTTGAAAGTCTATCTTCAGTTTCTTTCAAATGGTTTTGCCACTTTCAATGGAGTTTTTAATTTCCTGGATATCTCTTTGAATCTGTTTCATGCATTCTAAATCTCTTTTACATTGTTCATTCATGATTTCCCTCATTTTCCTATGCTCCTCTATTTTTTATCTATGTCTTCTTTAGAGGTGCTTAGCAATTCTTTTATTATCTTTTTCATTTCTTCTTTTACCTGAGATAATATTTCTGTTCTAATTTCTTTTATAGCCTCATGAAGTTGTTTCTTTACTTCAGTTGATATCACTTTGGACATTTCAGGAGTGCGACTCCCGGTCTCTTCCGTGTTTACCTCTCCTGGACTTGCACTGCTTGGGTTGGATGCCAGAGATTGCCTTTTCCTTCTTCATCTTGACATATTCCTGGGTTCTTCCATACATGTGGGCAGTGGGGTCCCAGGCACTTCCGGCATTGGCTACAATTTCTCTGAAGCAAGACTGTTTGGTTTTTCTAGCCAGTGCTGGCTATGGGTGTCTGATGATGGGCACCCATGCTTCAGTAGTGAGCTGGGTACTGGCCACAAGGGCCCTTGGAGTTTGCACAGGAGCAGAGCCAGCCAGGGCCTGCGGATCTAAGCTGGTTAGGAACGTACTCAATGTTCTCTGGACCACACATGGGAATGGGACTCAGTCCAAGCAACTTCTGTGGGTCTGCACCCAACCTGGAGCTTCTAGAAGAAGCTGGCAGCAGTCCTGGCACCCCAGGGGCTTATCCTGCAGGACTCCAAAATGGCTTCTGGCCAATTGCTCTCTCCCACAGGAGGACGCAGTCCTCCTCACTCACTGCCAGTCAGCACAGACCTCTGCATCTGCCTCTCTCCTCCACCTCTGTGCCTCTCTGCAGAGACCTCTGGGGTCACCAGCAGCCACCGCCACCACGACTGTGCATCCCCAGGCTCCCACCTTACCTTTATCTTTTTAAGTGGTCTAATAGGAGCAGTAAGCCTAGCGGTCACCATAACATGTGAATTGGGGTGAGACGCACACAAATACATGTATTTGAGGCTGTATTTTTGTTTTTATGATAGACCTCTGTAATTTTGGACTAATGAATGGTTTTTATCAATAGCTGTACACATGTAAAAAAGCACTGATACTGATAGGTGGGGATTAGTAACCTAGGTTTTGTTGATTAATTGCCCCTTTTCTTGGGAGTACCAGACCTCTAACCATTTTTTAGTTGGGTAGTATTGCAGGTCAAAACAAGTGTATTGATTCTTGTTGGCAGATAGATTAGGTGGTCTCTTGTTTGTGCAGGTGTGTAGGAATTTTTTCTGGCATGAGAACACCTCATCTGTGACCTCACTGCAGTTATGATCTGGGTGGCCTGACCCAACAGGCAGTAGTAAGGGTTGTTGGGTTTAGGGTCTATACTATTTTTGGGTGAATGTGCAGGTTTTTACATAGCATCTCTTGGTATCTGTTCATCTGGGAATTAGCCAGTATTGTCCCTTGTATTTTATTAATGTAAGTACTGAGTGAGGTACTCAGACTGTTAATTTTTGTCTTCAACTCAGCTTGTCAGCCTCTGTCAGCAGGAAGGCTGTAGCTGTAAGTGCTCACAAACAGGGAGTTTGGGGAGTCATTCTATTAGCCGACGTCATGGCACCAGCACCTGGGTTCGCACACCCACTGCTATCCCAATATGCTTGTGGACCTACAAGAAGAAAGGCTTAGTTATGTCCAGAAGTCTCGGGTCTGGTGCATTGGTGAGGGCCTGCTTGATCTCTTTAACAGGATCTCTTTACAGATGATGTATTTGTTCTCACAACAGAGGTTCTCATTTTCTTTTCCCTTTGTGGCTTTATAAAGATAGGTTTTTGCCAGGACTGAGAATTTAGGTATCTAGACTTTATGGAAACTTGATGCTCTTGAGGAATTCCCGGACCTGGCACTGAGTCGTTGGAACTGTAATTGAGGAAACTGTTTTCTCCCTGATCTGAGTTGGCACTGTCCCTGTGACAAATGGAAACCAAGGTATTTGACCCTCTCTTAGCACATTTGAGCCTTTTTCCTGGAGCCCTTATATCTGGCCTCCCGCAGTAGAGTAAGGAACTGTTGAGTTTTGTGATAGATATAGATGTAGATATAGATATAGATATTTGTTGTTTATTTGTTTGTTTGTTTTTGCAGTCAAGGCAGCCTGTCTGTGGGAGTTGAAAGTTATGTGGGCCTGTAGTTTTTTTTTTTACAGGACTTGACCCATTAAACCCATGGGATAGTCAGGGAAGTATAGGAATTTGCAAATTACTTTATGGCCAGCTACAATGTATCTTCAGGACAGCAGAAAAGGGTGACACATTTGGTTCTACATCGCACCTATGATCATGACTTTTCTCTGTGAGAGTGGACTGGGTCACCACAGAATGCTCTGCCTCAGGGTCTACCATGAAGTTAATGGACCAGAACCCCAACATTTATTTGGACCACAGGTTCTTGATGGCCTAACAAAACAACTGGTTTTTACATAGCAGTCTTTTTTATGTTTTCTCTTGGTGGCCAGTCTTACAAAATCATCTTTGGCACCCCACATGGCCACTGAGCTGACTGGTATGGGCCCTGGAATTTTGACTGTGATTTCTTGTTTCAGAGGAGGTGGAGATTTTTTTAGCTAGTAGGGACATTCTTTTTTTAGTGTTTGTACCTGTGACAGTCTGCATGTTGGTTTTAATCTAGCCTTGTAACTGGGTAGGATGGCTCCTCTTATTGGCTTTCCTGTTGGCCTCTTTGTTGGCTTTGCAATTTGCCCCTGGTTGTGTCCTCTTCAGGGGTGTCACGATCATTTTGGCATGGCAGCTGCCAGCAAGTCTACCTTTATTTTCAATCTTCTGACCTTCATTTCATAGGGCCTCCCAGTCTCGGTTGACAAACACCTCTGTGGCAACCTCTTAACAGTTGGTTGGCATTTATTTCAGTGAAACCCTCTAGCTTCTGTGGCTTATGCCAGATATCCCTCCGAGCTAGGCTGATGAATGCCACATTTACCATTTGTTGGTGTGGTGGATTAAAAACTGGTGGTTGGTTTAGCACCAGCTGAACTGAATCACTATGTGCTGAGTGTAGGTGGCTCACCTGAGGATTTTTGCTAGCATAAAAAGGAGACCTGAGGAAGAATAGTGTTGCTGTGTGGAGTTGTTGGTTCCTTTGGAACTGTTGGTTCTCCTGGAGGAGCTTGTTATGCTGGCTTCCCTGATATGAACTTGGCTGTTATCATCAAAGGAACTCAGTATGTTGTTGCTGAGAAAGGCTGCGGTTTACTTTGGGGGAGCTCTGGTCCTTACTTTGAGTATTACTTCCTGGCTCTGGAAGGGAAGACGTGGAAAAGATTGTCACACTGGCTTCCTGATATGAATTCGATTGTTCTCATCATCAGAGGAGCTTGGGACCTCATTGTTGCTGAGGGTGGCCTGGTTCTTATTTTGAGTGTTGCTTCTTGGCTCCAGTGCGGAACCCTCAGCCTACTGGCACAGATCTTTTACCCCACTGCCATAGACTTTCTAGCTTCCACCGCTGACCTTTAGGCCTTCCCAGCACAGATCTGTGAAACAGACTTGCATAGTCATCGTTGTGGGCTCTAGGCCTCCAGTTGGACTCATGGTGTGGTATTGTCATGAGCTCTAGGTCTTCAGCTGGACTCATGCAGGACATTGCTGTGGGATCCAGGCCCTCAGCTGCTTGGGTCTCAGTGTGTTGACAGATTTCCTGCACTTTCTTTTTTCTTTTTTTTGACTCGTTGGGTGACCGTTATAAATAATACTATAAATTATGTGTCCTATATGTAATTGTTTTCCTTGCAATCCTGACTATAGCAGTTGGTTTTTGGACACTTTCAGGTCAAGGGGATATAGACAGAATGCTTTCCATAGCCTCTTGTAGAACTGCCTTGGGTTTTTTTTTTTTTTGGCCCCTGGAGTACCTCTGAGTTCTTCTCATGTTCATGGCCTTTTTTCCTCCAGCCTTTAAACCGTTTAGGGTGGCCTCTTGGTGCCATTTGATCAGGGTGAGTTTCCCCTCTGCATTCAGGTCCCACTGGGGATCTCTTCCTGGGAAGTGGTCACGGGCATAAGCCTGGGAGTCTAACATTCTGATGGGGGCATTTTTTTAAACCATGGTAGGGCAGCCTAAGCAACCTAGCAATGCTCTTCTGTATTGAATAGGGTCAGAAGGAGCTGCTGGCAATCAGTCCATGGGGGCTGGTGAGTCTGGATAATGACTGCATCAAGTTAATCATTGCCTAGGGTTTTTCTGTATGTGAAGTGGTGTGAATTTTTAACTTAAGGTGCATGGTGGTGAAGGGTTGGTAAACTAACACTCATTCACCTCTCTCAATTTGTCTGTTGATTATCGTAAAAGGGTCTTTGTGTCTCTCAGAGTGGTGTGTGCATGGTGCCTTGGCAATTCCAGAGAGTTGGGATGTTGGACTAGTCTTCTTGATGGGTGCCCACAGGAATGGAAGGGCTCAGAATGAGCGACTCAGAGGAGGCTGCTGTGGGAGCATCACTGAGGAAGAGGCAAACTTTGAGAGGCTGATCAGCTCTGGTAGGGCCTCTGCAGTGGGGGCAGCAGGTGATGGTGGCAGTGATAGATATAGTAGGGCATATGGAGTGGGGCATATGAACTTTTTTTGGTTCTCTAGACAGAATCAGTTTAACTTTGGCTGACATTTGGAGGTGGCCATTATCTTAGCCATCATCACTTTGCAATTCTCTTTAATGTAGGCTTTTAGCCAAGATGGCCAGGAAAGGACCAAGTTTTGCCCAACAGCCATGTAAGGAAATTGGTTAGGGTGATCCAGATCCTCTACAATGACCCTGAACTCTCAGTTAACTAGTTCTTTATCAAGTGATGGCTAATCAATTTTATGGAATATCTGGAGTTTCCCAAGAGTTAGCTTAACCCCATATTCATCTGAGTACCCTCTAGAGAAGTTGGTTTATTCTATTTTTTACCCATCTCTTCCCCATAGCAGACATCTTTTATGCACAAGAGAAGAAAAGGGGGAAGGGAGGCCTGATATGGAAGGCACGCACACTCACTTTGTCTGGCTTTGGCCACTCTCCTCGTGAAGATATTTAGGTGCCTCTTAGCACTGGCAGGCTCAGTAATCTTTAACCCTGATCAGCCTCCATGAAGTTTGACACTGCCATAATTTGTATGAGGTCAACACATGTTGTGGTTTCTTTAAATGTCCTTCCACAGCCTCATGCAGTCATGGAGGGAGGCAGCTGAGTCTAGTGTTTGTGATTGG
>RJWT010015683.1:0-20278 GCA_004365215.1 Cuniculus paca | reverse complement strand
TAGCAGGGAAGGAAGGGAGAGAGTAAGAGAGGGGCATGTCCTCAGAGTGAAAAAGATCTGAGCAGAAGAGATTGCTGCCGATTTGCCATTGCCGAGACAGAAGATCAGTTTTTTGGTTTTTATGACCTTTTTAAGGTCAAGGGCAGCCGGGATACTAACCAGGCACCTGAGAGGTGTGTTTTTTGGGGGGATAGGAAATAGCATTTCCCATAGTAACCGAATTAAAGGTGAGCTAAGAGAACAGTTTTGCCTCAAGCTGTGAGAGCAGGTAGCCCCGCTTAAGGATGTGAAAACTCTTCCAGATCACGCTTTTCTTTTCTTTTCTTTCTTTTTTTTTTTTTTTTGTGGCACCGGGAATCGAACTCTCAACCTCATGCTTGCCAGGCAGGCGCTTAGGCCACTGAGCTAAATCGCCAGCCCTCAGATCACACTTTTCACCAAGAGAACGAGGCGAGTTCTCCAGGACAAACAATAAAAGTCCTGCTTTGGGGTGTTTACCCAAGGAATGTGAGAACTATTATCTATATCCAAGAGATGGTAAGAAGTTTCCCACGTGGAATCATGAATTTAAATGGAACAGAAATGGGAAACTCCGGATGGAATAGTAGCTCACATGTGGCAAAGTTGGATCAATGTTGGATGGAGTGCAGCATCAGTGAGTCAGCAGGTCCCAGAACTAGGAGAATTCTGCTCATAAACAGCAGAGCTCAAAACCGAGGATAAACCTTGGGAGCCCTCATACCGTTATCTGAGTTGCTGCACCAAACTGTTAGGTTATTTTAAGAGCGGTGCAGAGAAGCAGAAGATAGAGTACTCTGATGTAGTAGAGAAGCAGGACTTACCCAAGGGAAGAATTTATTGGGGGAGGGGTTGAGGATGCAGAGGGAAAATGTTCAGCCTGGGTGGCTAAGCTATTTTACCCGCAGGGCATGGGTGCCACAGGAATGTTAATGTCTGTAAACGGAAAGGGATGGCACTTGGGGGCGGGCGCTGGTGACGTGTTGTGGGAATTTTGACAATTAGGAGGAAGCTATAATCAGGGAGGGAGGGGCTGGTGGTCCAGCTACACCACTGCTGTAATGTCCAGCAATTTATTAGGACAGAAACCTTTCAATCTTTTGTATCGCTATCATTTTTAAAGACTGCTTAATTTCTGACAACTATTTTGGCTTCCACTGTAACTAGATACAGAAATTCCTAACTGATCTGCAACAAGTAACTTATGGGTGGTAACTATGGATCATAAAGTGGCATGATTATGGACTGATGCACAATAAATTTAAAACAAGATCCTCTTTTCAAGGCAAATTTTCAGGAAGGAAGACTAATCACAGAAAGAGTAAGGTCAATCTGAAAAAAGGAAACCAGGACATGAAATTTTTCCAGAAAGTTGACACACAAATCTGTAAAAGTTGAGAGATTTCATCCTTATCCAGAGATCTCAGTAGAAAATAAGGAAAGGAAAGAAATACAAGTTGATGATACTGGATTGTGTTTGAGATTCTGGATTATTTTTTTCTCCATTAAAATTTTTGTTGTAATTTTACTTAGGCCGTGGAGTATATGGCTGCGTATTTTCCCTTTTGACTTTAATAAAAATAACTTCAATATTTTCTTCAACACATTTTTTTTGCCTCTGAGACTGGTGGAATTTGAGACAATTGAAAGTCACAGAGGGTAAGGCCCCTCAGGTTGCCTAGAAGTAAGTTTACTAAGTGGGAGCCAATGTTGCTGTTTCCCTTTATGCTAGTTCTTTTTTGTTTTTCCTTTTGGAATCTGCTTTGGATTGTAGAACCTTGAATTGGCAACTCAACATTAGCAATTCAAATTCTAAACTGAGCTTTTTAATGCTAAATACTTGTGGATATCATTTGAGAAGATTGTCTAGTTAAACAATGTAGATTTTTCATATGTACAGCAAAGTGACTCTGCAGATATGACTCAGTTAAGATCCAAGTCATGATATTCATCTTGTGCTCATGCATACAATCCATAACTAGCAAAGTATTTTGTAAATTCAGCATTTAGCTATCTCTAACCCATTAAGAGGAAGAAAAGCAAACATTCTCCCCCTCCCCAACACTTTTATTCATGCCTGAAGCTAAGCAAAGAGAAAGGGAAAAGGTTTTTAGAATTACAAATAGAACCTTTAAATTGTAGAAACTTGCTAATTTCATTTATAAAAGCACTGCCTAACTTCTGCTTTCTCTCTGTTGTTATTCAAATCTCTGTCCTTAACCAAAGAGAAAGAGAATAATCCTACTAGGAATTTAGTGAGTTTTCTTTCAGAGATCTGTCATAAATGCTGCATATTTGAATATGTAAATTTAAAAGAACAGATTGCCAAGAAATGAAAAATGGTTGTATGTTTAGCCCTAGGAAGTTAGTCCAGTTTAATAGGACTGACAAAGAATTACAGAGTGCCCACTTGCAAAACTCACACAGGGAAGAAAGTGTGTGCAATTTGCTTATCTAACAAGCAGAGATTCTGAAAAGTGAGTTAGAATATAGAGACCTCGATTCCCCTGACTAGCTGTAGTATTCTTTTAAGAAAACCTCATTTACTTCTGTGTCATATAGAGGTTTTCTTAAGTAATTTCTGAGATTATTTTCACCTTGAAAATTCAAAGACACCTTTCTAGCATGTCCAGTAAGTTAACATCTGTACAGAAAGTATCTCCTGCTGTGACTGAGGATATATGGGTCACATTGTTTTGCAGTTTACAAATAAATGCAGAAAGCATTCACCCTTGCTCCCTATGATCATCATTTATAAATTTCAATGCTATGTCATTTACTAATTTTAAGCTTCCAATGAGTTTATGTTAAAAAAATAAAAAAGGGAATTTTGACACATGAATGGATATTTATTTGGCCACTAACTAATGAAAGCTTTTCCTACTTTTTTTCCTCTTTTTTTGATAAGGCTCAGCTACCTTGTATTTGGAGTTTGAGAAATTGAAAATTAGTTTCTCTTTTGGATTTACAGTAATCATTCGGGCAGATTGTCAATATCAATTTCCAGCCTACATGACTCTTCATACCACTCTAGGAATTAGGTCAAAACTGTCCTTGGATAGAAATTTGGGGAAAATAAACCAAGATTAAATAAAAAAGCCAACTGGAGGTAGAGTGGAGGAATGGAAGAATAAAAACAACAGTTTAGCTGATGACTAGATTAAAGATTAGAAATGTCTTTATATATTCATAATATCATCGATTCTTACCCTACAGTGTAGCTCCTGATCTGTTTAACAAAATGGCAGGTCCTTTGGTCATGTTCCACTTTTTCATTCCATCATTTTGATATAAGGGAATGAAACTCCTAACCTGCTAGATACCTGAAATGCCAAGTTCGTGTTCTCTAACACTGAGAAATGAATTCTAGGAATAACAAAGGTGAAGAGTAGGAAAAAATTATTGAAAGAAAGAAAGCTTCTGTCTGACAGGGACAGAAGGTGGCCCATAAAGTGGGTTGCCCATCAACCCCATTTCTCAAGTATTTTATTTAGCAAAACCATTAGGTAAGGTGGGCTTAATGTGGGACAGAACTATAATCAATCAATGAGATTACAAGTATAGTTGCTTAAGTGATAGGTTTCGCTCATAAGGGACTCTGCCAGACGTAACATGGCACCTGCCCAACATGACACTGGGTCCTAGAATGACAGCGTGTTCCTCCAATACTAACTTCCTTGCTCTTCTTTCAAGCCCAAAATAAACTTCTGGCTCTTTCATGCATGCAGGCCAAAGATCTTCCAGTCCTCTCCTGACACCATAATCCAGTCTCCACCCCCAACCCAACTCCATAAGAGCTGCTTCCCAACTTCCCCGGTTTGAGGGTCCTTGCAGTTTCCTGCAGCCTTCCCACACTGGCAGTAAAGGCTTTTTCTTATCTCTGTCTTTGTCTCTCAACTGCACCAAAAAAAGCTAACATTAGGTAATACTGATCCAATGGAAAATCATAAGATGGGTACGAGGTGGGACAAAATGTCAATCAATAAGTATACCACAAGTATAGTCCCTGGGGTAATACTGATTAAATGGGGATCAAATGGGGAAACAAGGTAGCAGGTGCACAGGGGTAGACAAGGACTTTCCTGGAAGGGGTGGGTTAAGAATGTTCTCCACTCCAAGGTGACGGATGCCTACTTAGAATATCAATCACTGGTGTTCATCCCTAGGGTAAGTATACGAGTGAGTAGTTCTTTTTCTTGAAGCGTGGCCTTCAGTGAATACTCTTCCAGCCAGGTGTTTGCTGCACTGACTTCTTGAGGACCCAGCGCTGTCTGAATGCCTATACTATTTCTACCTAATTTAGTTATTCTGGTGAGAACTCAAGTACGTTTTTGATAAAATGGCCTAGACCTGAGGAGTGGGAGATACAAAGCAATAGCCACAATCAAGCATGTGCCACTGTTAACCCTTTCAGTGTCCCATGCTAAGGTTTTTCAGGGTATATCTGTTTTCCTAAGTACCCCGAACTGACTCTGAAGAGCACGGTTCTCTTCTTTTCTCACTTTAATAAATGTAAACTCTCTTCACCTTTTGTGTTCGTCTTGACCCATTTGTTCAGAACTGAAAAAGAACCTAGAAACCACAAGAAAGACTCTCACACTCAAAAACTCTAGTGACAACAATCAACATTTACTTGGCACTTACAATAACCCAGGCACTCTTTTTAGCATTTCATGCACACGTAAGGTTTCAGTGTACTCTACCCCCAAAATACACCACTCTGACACAAAGATCATTTTCATTGAAGGCATTTTTTAAAAAAGTAGACATACAAGGAGCTCTCTGCCAACCCTTTTCAGAATGAATACAGATAGTTTCTCTTATGAAGATATCTCCCTGCCTCAGCTCCACCAAACCATTCCAAGAAAGGGGTAACAGAGTTTTCAGTGGAGAGGAGATGGTGCTGAGATAGGATTATGTGCTCCTCAGATCTGTCTTAAGATGACCCTTCCTTTCATTAGTTTCTTCCGCATACTTACCCTCCAAGCTTGCCACTTCTAAAAGCATTTTTCTTGTCACTTTTCTACAGATTTACTCTTCTTTCTAAAGATCCAGATTCTAACTATTCCTTTTGACGCTAAAGTCTGAGACCAGAGGACTAGCTCTGGGGTTATCAGTTCAGGTTTTTAACAGGCTGAATTGGAGATGTTCTCAAGACTGAAATAAGGAATTTAACCCATTTAAATTATAGAATAAACTAGCCTATTCACTAACTCCCAGTAAGGAAAAAGAATTTTCAAGATACATCAGTAAGAGACAGAGGAAGGGTGTCTTAAGCAGAGATTTAGGACCCAAACAACAGTGAAATATGGGTCCTCAAAGAAATAAGATGCATTATTTCCTGGAGCGGGGAACATTTGTTTTTCTTGACAGGGTGGAATTCCCAGGAAAAGGTGGCCCAAGTCCCAGAAGAGTACTAGCCCATTCTACTGGTATGGGCACAATTTTGTTTGTTTTTTCTTGTTGTTGCCTTTAAACATTTTTTGGATTCTCTCAACCTGTTTCTTTTTTTTTTTTTTAAGAGAATAGAACAAAACAAAACAGAACAGAACAAAAAAAGCAAAAGAAAACAGAATAGAGTCAAACATAATATAGCGTTTCAAAACAGAACACTGCAAGCTATACAGGTTTTCAAGACATTCAACCTATTTCTTTATTTTAGGATTAGATCTCTCCTCTTGATTTTCTCAGGTTAGCCAGTTTATAGACTTTCTGCATTCCTGAGGAATTTGGGACATGATGGGTCTGGTAGGGAAGGAGCCCATATTTAAATAAGGGACTGCTGATATGGATCACTTTGGGTAAGCCGGGCTGGGTCCTAGAAGTTGCAGTCTTTCTAAAAGTACAATTTTTAGTTATACTTTCCTTATCTCCTTTTTATTTGTCTTTTATTTTTTCTGTTACATCAAGGTCATGCACCACCTGTGGAAAGAAGCAGTTCCAATAACAAAAAGAGAAGGAATGGTGAAGCAAGACAGGAATTTATTTCCAGTTTGGCCAAATCAGGACAGTAACTAGTCCAGAAAATTCCCCCTTGTACTAACTAGAACTTTGTAAGTATATAGAAGGAGAAAAAACATGAGGAAAAAAGAAGTATGCTTGTGCATAACAATTTTTTTTTCTTAAAGAGAACAAAACAAAACAAAACAGAATAGAGTTAAACACAACAAAGCATTTCAGACCAGCCTGTGAGATTCTGAGAGATGAAAAGCCAGCTTGTGCGTGTTGGAAGCCTGGTGTTACAAGTCCCACTGGTGCTAAGGCTTGTGTGGATTAGGAGACAGTTTCCACCTCCTACATGAGACAAAGGTGCCAAGGGAAAAAAGTACAATTTAAAGGAAACACATTCGAAAAATGAAGTAAGTCAGGACAATAGCTAGGTGATTTAAATTAGGAGCCCCTGCTATATGTCGAGTCACTCATCACTGAGTTTCTCCCACATAAAGGTATATTACATACACCAAAAACATTCCATTTGCCTTTTAATCATTAATCTGTCTTTATGTTGTCTAATTTGAAGCGCTTCAGCCAAAGAAACCAGATGACTAAAGGAAAAAATGTTCTCCCATAATTGTGTATGCTGGGGGTAGGGGTCTTTTGTACTGCCCCACAAGAGTTAAATAATTGAATCTATGAAATGAACTAACACTAGCCAGATCAATGGGAGAAACAGTGCACAAAATTCATTAAATGGTTAGGGGCACCATATTAAAGAAAAGTGAATAAGCCAATACTCATTGAGGTCTGGAAACTTTTGTACCCTAGTGATAGGAAACAGATGAGAGAAGGATGTGGTGACCTAGAGGAAGGTAAATGATTTTTGGAAAAACTGATTGGTCCTCAGAGGAAGAAAAGTTGGCAACCAGTGATAAAGTTTCTCTGGGTGTGGTATTGACCTCCAGTGTCCTCATTGTAGGGTGGTGTTTTCTGAACTTTTTAATCCATACTCATAAGCACAATCAAAACAGGTAATACTGCTGGTCACAGGTTCACAAGCTTGTAGTCTAAGCACTCGGAAGACTGAATAAGAAGGATCACAAGTTCAAGGCTCAACTGGAGTTTATAAGTAAAATTCTATGTCAAACACAGACACACACACACACACACGCAGACGCACATACATTTTTATTCTAATTTTACATAGAGAACTACCACACCGAAAGACCTATTACTGAGGGTCACAAGGCTTGTAAGTTACAGACCTGTGGTTTGACTCCAGACACTATCACAGCGCTGAGCCTTTGTACTTCATTTTGCTTCCTGTCGTAGTATCAAAGGCTAGAGATCTTATATGTAGGATATGAATGTCTCTTATAAGACGAGCAGTGTGTACGAAGGATAAAGGTTTAATAAATTGGGGAATTTCTCCAGACCACACATTTTCTTTGACTGAGAATTTGCTGCAACAAACAGTTATAGTATGAATGACAAATTTTAAAAAAATCGATTACTAGCATTTTTCATAGGAAATGTGAAGTTTTTGGCATGTGGATGAAGTAGGAATGTTGTACAAAACAAAATAATGTATTTTCCATACAACTTCATCTTCGC
This sequence comes from Cuniculus paca, assembly GCA_004365215.1. Taxonomy (NCBI): domain Eukaryota; kingdom Metazoa; phylum Chordata; class Mammalia; order Rodentia; family Cuniculidae; genus Cuniculus; species Cuniculus paca. The sequence continues at coordinate 12,709 of RJWT010015683.1, read as the reverse complement.
CATGGATGATAAATTCTTATTTCTCCTTTCCAAATGCATATACAGGTTGAACAGGGCTTCTATATTAAAATGAAAGTGCAAGCTATATTACCTTCAACAACAATGGGATGTGTATAATGTAATGACTGGTAACTATATAATGCTTTGCAAGAACATAAAAGAATCTTTCGCACAATATGCAGACTAGTTGCCTTCCAATTCCATGAAGAGGAGGCAGGAAGAGGAAATTAGAAGGAGCCGTGTGATGATGAGAAGGAACATCGTATTGTGCATCATGGGATGTGAGGGTTAATGAATGGAAATGGATTAGAAGAATTTGAGTTCAGTTGGTTGAGTTCAGTTCTTCCAAAAAGCCTGGCAGATTTGACTAGAAGGGAACACACTTGGGATAGCATTTTGCCTTCTCTCATTTGGTGAATCAGGGCAAACTGATGCTTGTGACCTTTCCTTCCATTGCTCTATCATCCTTCACATGGATTTCACTGTACCTCTGTGAAGCCAATCAGAGTAGAATAAATTTGCATATTTATTTGAGGAAAGGAAACAAAAACTTATCTCGTCATTCAATCCTTTCACCTGACATATGGGATAGTCCTTTACCTGGTTGGAAATTGTACAAAAACAAGATTTACCATTCCAAAATATGACTGTAAGGGACTAGAATATGCCACCCCTAATATGCCTCTCTTTCAAAAGATTATTTTGGGCTGACATTTTTAAGAACCATCTGCAAGAAGAGAAGCTTTGAATATAGCATAAGTTACACTTCTGTAAGGAAAAAATTATGTTTGTTAAATAAGTCTCCATTTTAAGAGTGACTCCTATGTACAAGAGAAGGATGACTATAAATCACAAGAAACTCTTATAAGAGGAGAAAGCAAAAATTTAAATATGTGCAACAAAGTTGAATGATACTTACTATACTTTTTCTGGTCCTCTTCTCTTAACTAACCTCCACATCCTTCTTTCTTAGTACTGAAAATTATATTTAAATCTGAATTCTAAGCCAACTCTGGGTTATTCATCCCATATATGAGATAATACATATTTTTAAAGGTCTGTTTGCTCATCTCTTACTAGTCTGTCTTTTGTTACTAAAGCCTCACCTGAAAATTTAGAAGGGAAGAAGAAAATTTTTTTTTCTTATTTTTATTTTAAAGAGAATAGAACAAAACAAAATAAAACAAAACAAAGCAAAAGAAAACAGAATAGAGTCAAACATAATATAGCATTTCAAACAGACCACTGCAAGCTATACAGGTTTTCAAAAGATAACAACAGGAGATTAACAATGGTTACCCTAGTGTCTCTTGCTGAAGAAGAAAATATTTTTCTGCCTCTTCAAACCTATAGCCAAATACAACAGCAAAAAAGTATTAATTAGCTGTTTCAGAAATGAATTTCTAAGCTGAAATGCTTACCAAACATGGAAGCTGGATTTCTCTTATAAAAGTCTATGAATATTTAGCAGAAGTCCTCAGCTCTTATGTATTCATGTATATTTCCATATACAATTTAGCCAGCCAGGTTCTGGGACACTAAAAAGAAAAAGAACTAATTAGTATTCATCTAAATTGGAGAAAAATGTAAAGGAAACTTTAAATAACTCCACGATGGTGTTGTCTTTAAGGAACAAATTGAGATAGACTTTTTAAAATAGTAAAATAAGTTACAAATATGGTACTCTAAAATACTTCCTTGTGGTTTAGAGAGCACTGCAAGCAGGAAAAGTGTATTTGCCTGTCATATAAGTGTTGTATTTTATATTTGTTTGCTTTTCTCATTTTGGGCAGTTTTTTGGTAACCCTGTGAATGCTCGTAAATTTAATGTTTACTACAGAAACAGTGGGAAAATTTCACGAAACAGTAAAGTAACCCTGAATGTGTCAAAATGTGCCACGTTTGTCTCTCACAGCACTAAAGAAACTCGGGGACAAAGGAGGTGAGGAGTAGGACAGTTGTATTGAGAGGAAGTTTCTGGGGCAGGAGGGTTCCTAAAAGTGGGTTGTTACTGAGACTCTTCTTCTAGGAGGTTTTAATACTGTAAAATCACAGCACAGGTGACCTTGGATCAAGCTGTAATCAACCTATAGTATTATAGACTAAATAAAAATATTATAGGCAGTTAGACAGGGCCAGACCCCTGGGGATGATACAAAGGATAAAAACATTAGGACTGTGGCCAGAGGTGCATCTGTTGGAGGCCAGGCCTCAAGATAAAGACAAAATGACCAGGCCTACATGCCTCCCTGAGAGACAAACAATAAATTAACATCAGTCACCCCAGTGGGTGACCAAAACTCACTGATTCATGTCTTCCTAAAAAGGTATTTGTTCTTTCTGTGTACACTTGCTACATGACCTGGTTCCTCATTGGGTCGGTATTAGGTAAGCAACTAAACTTTGTAATCTTATTAGTTGTTCACAGTTTTGTCCCACATGGTCCCCAAGTTGTGATTTTGCTCTATAAATTGGGGCCTGTGGCAACCCATTTTTTGGGTCCCCTCCTGTCTCTCAGGAGCTGTCTGTCTCTCGCACAGTAAACATTTCCTACTCTTAGCCTCTGTTGTTCCTTAGAATTCATTCTCCAGGGCAATGACTCAGAACTCAGAGGGAAAGTCAGACCAATGGGGACTGATAGCTACAGAAGTGGGTCCAATTTTTTCCATAGCCCATGTCCTAGAAAGTAGCCAGCCAAGTGACTCAGTTACTTCACTAAAGTCACACCCAATGACGAGGATTTAGATAAAAGGTATTGTGAATGAATGTAAAAGGTCAATAAACCTATATGTTATAGCAGTTTTTTTTTTCTTCCCTTCATAATCTTACTTAAGTTGCATATGATCACATTGTGCTATTTCAGTAGCACCTAGCCTTAAATAATAATGTGAACTTGTAGAACTTTAATCCTCACAGGACTTAATTTTAAAAGTAACCACTAACTGTGTTTGCCATTAATAAGGTAGGAGTGCTTAAGAACCCAATTTAAAAAATTTAAAAGCCCATTTTAATGTAAGATATTTTTATCATTGTCCAGGCATTCTTCATTGTGCAATTAGTTTTCCAAAGAAAAGTTTTTGCTAGTGAAATTTCTTAATGCTGCAAATATTTAATTAGGAAATTATGATTTTTTTTTGTAAGGAATGAAATCCTCATAAATCAACCCAAGTTTTAAGTAAAGTATTTTTAAAGGGCAGAGGAGAAACTCATGCACAAGCAGAATCAAGAAATGAAATATAAGTAGGTCAAATAAGCAACAAAACTAAAAAAAAAATTTGAGTACGAAAAATAACTTTCACTTAGATCTTAGTTCTCGGTTTCACTTAGTTCTTTGCTGACAACTTCCTCCCCATTTCCTCAAATGCAATTTTGCTTAAGCAATCAATTATGTTGCTATTGTTTTATTAAAATAATGAATGTCATGCACACAAGAAGAAACTATCGGTGAAACAAACAAGAACCATATGTCAATACTGGAGGCCAAAATGCTAACAGGGCAGTAAAGAAGGCCTCATGAGCACTGAGATGACAAGACTGTTGTCTGACTATTAATATGCCATGGCAAAACTAGACTCAAAGGAGATGATTAATGTAGTGGGTAGGCCAATCTAAGAAAGACAGATACATTTGGATATTCTACCATTTATCTCTACCTGCCTTCTTGTGATTCAGATGTTTTGTGCAGTCCATCTTTTTCTAGCCTAAGGAGTTGTGCTCATGACTACTTTTTTTGCTTTCTTCTTTTCCCTCCTTTATTTTTTCAAACTGAAAAGGAAGGAGTGAAAATACAAAAAGTATAAACATTATGTGAGTATTATAACTTTACTTCTACAATTTTCAATTGGTTAAGTTATTAGATTAACCTTTTTGATATACTACACAATGATAAAAATATGTATTCAATATGATAATTATCAAGGTATCAAGAACTCAGTCTCTCATGGAATTGTTTGAAATTTTATTGTAAGTCTGTGCTAGTCTCTACTTCCCTTTGAAATTTATGATTTCTCTGTCTCTCTATAATTTCTTCTAGTTTTAGTACACACTGGTGGAATTTTCACTACCTGAGATTCTACCATCATGAGGACTTTCTGTGTAAACACATAACGTCATGTGATAACATTCTTTTAGTTTAGTTTCTTGTGGTAGAATCTGAATGGAACTTTTTCAATATGTAGGATCAATCAGGAATGATCTAAATGTGTCTTTCGGTAATACATAGGTATGGTGACAACTAAGTAGTTTTGCCCCACTGGCTAGGATTATGAGAGAAGGCAAATTCTCTGAAAAATATTAACCTAGATAGGTAATTCTATTATTTATCACATAGGTCTATTCCAAATTGCTACATCCCTTCTACATATTTACCAGGTGTTTATTTAGCTTGTATCCAGAAACTTCCATGATGGAAATTTCACTACTGTTGAAGTAGTGTATTTCTCCCAAGCTTTTCTATTCTAAATAGTCTCATCATCATTCTTCAGACAAAGTAAAATTCAAGAGAAAATGAGAAAAAAAATGGATAATTCAGTTTATTCACAAGTACAAAGAGTTGAAGTGTGATGCAGAGTCTTGAATCATTCGATTGCAGAGGACCTGAGAGCAGATCCTCACAGTCATGTGAAAACACACCTTTGAGTCCTTTAATCCATTTCACAGGAAGAATAACTAAGTATCTTGTTCAAGGTCACATGAATTGTAAAAATTTGAGAGAGTCAGACAGCATAGTGTCTCCAAACACATCTAGGCTCCTTCACTTCTTCCAAGGGGACTTTTGTAATCTATATTACTCTTCTTAAAACTTTTCTCTCAAATTCTATCTTTCTTTTTTCTTTCCTCACCTGTACTCTATAATCCAGCTGTAGTATATTTATTAAACATCTGTAATAGGCTGCGTTCTTTCTGAATGTTGAACCATACCGCATGGTATTATCTCTGTATCTTATTCTTCCACCAAATCTTCTCCTGGATAACCTTTATTCATCCTTGGGTCTGCAAATCATTTCCCTGAGTATGTCATTTTGAGTTCATGAAACACCCAAGTTAGGTGTTCTCTCATATACTTTCATTCCTTCTCACAAGTTCCTCACTGAACCATTAACTCATTTTTATTTTGTTTATATTATCATACTAATAGCTTAATTTTATTTTACATAACCATTCAATTATCTCCATTTATTTTAAACAGTATCTCCTTTGTATACCAAGAACATGGGGGTATGTATACAGTAGATACTCAAAATTACTGGTTTATTAATCAGTATGTGAAATAATATGTCCAAGGAAATAGAAAGCATGTTCCCTTCCTGAAGGACTTCAGTTGATCTTGCATGTGAGTGTGTATGTGTGTTGGACAGCACTTTGACCTTAAATGAAGTCAGCAATTTGTTCACATTATAAGATAAATGTGACAATCACAAAATAATAAGTGATATTAGGCATATTATACTGATAAGTAGTTTAGACACTTGAGAAATATATAAAGTTGTGGGAAGCAAAAATTGTACTCCATTGGTCAAAAATTCCTTAATATTCAGCAATACTTCTATTTGTGGAGTTTTAGCATATTTGTACTAGCTATCCTTAAAGTAAATTTCTAGAGCAGTGGACACATACCATATACAATAGGTCTCACTTCTACTATAACTGGCTTCACAACAGCCTGGACTTATTGGTCCTCTCCAGCTGGCATGTAAGTATGACTGAACATTTTTTCCTCCCATTTTTCTCTGCCTCACTATCCACTCATCAAAGCTTAGTCACACAGGTCGTACCTGTCTTCATCTATCTGCCAAATATATGAAAGAATTTATGGACTATTTTAATTTCTGATTTCTAAGCATTGTACTCCAGGGAGGCAAGGAACAAGTATAAGAGTTTCCCTTCAGGCACATTTCAGAAAGGAATAAACTGTCAGCTTTTCTTCAAATTAAACATGACTTGATGTTTAAAGTGCTTCAATACATCCAATTCCTGGAAGTCACTGGAGCCTCTACTTAAAGATGGCCATTCTTAGAAAGTATTCAGGCACAATAGCAAGAACAACAAATGATAAAATTGTATAACTTGGCTAGTATTTTTGACACTTGGCATTACATTATTGCCATATTTTCCCTGAATAACATGCAGACAAAAATGAACCTTCATAGAACAAATAGTATTACATGGAGCAAGTTGACTACCTCTTGCAAAATAAATTTGTATATTTGGAAAAAGTGTATATATGGATAATAAAGAAGTGTGTTTTAATAACTGATTGCATCAGTACTCCTAGATAGCAAATGCTGCAGTTCAAGAGCTTCCTCTCTTTTAACATCTCTGAGCCTCAGAAGCAGCGGAAAGGGCATGCAGGGTATGCAGGATAATTCAATGCCATGATTCTCTACCCCTTGGATGATCTAGCTGCTATTGCTTCTTCTCAAAGATACCCTGACTTTGAGATAACTGTAGAAGTGCACTCACCACCAATTCTCTGACAGCGGTGCCCAGATGCTAGACCCTGGTGTGACCCTCCACTATGACCATGGACATAAATTTTCTCTTTTATTGTCTTCTCACTTTCTTACATGAATACAATCCAGTTTCTTGTCCCCTGATTAATCTCCTCATGTCATTTGCTTTTCCTGGCCCACACACAGCAGAACCGAGCTACTCTAAACATCTGCAGCATATAGGAGAATCAGTGCTGTCCATTACTATCAACTGAAGTGTCACCGCCACCTATTTTTTGGAAACATGGTTCTCATATATTTCCTCCTGATGAGAAAACATCTTACCTTTATAAGTCATGGTTTTGTCACCAGCTTTGCCTTTACTGAGTCGCTTTGTTAGTTTACCTCTTGAATTTTTTTTCTCTCAGGGTATTGGGATGACTGATGTCTGGGTCATAAAAGAGTTCAAATATAAATACAGCTTCAGAATTACACTGGAACTACTTATGCCTTCAGCTGAAAGATCTGTCGTTAAGTCTGTTCCATCAGACTTTCATCACTCTTACAACTTTGGGGTTTTTCCTCCTTTTCTTCTTTCCTTTTCAAAGAAAATTGAGTTTCCAGGATATCATCCTAGTCTGTTCACATCATGTCTTTGCAAAGTTAAAGATGTAACACCTGGGGCCCATAAAAGTCAGGGAATATGAGTTTTTCTCATGAAATTTTCAAAACACACTCATGTATGCATGATAGCTTTGATTTCTCTCCTCTAAATGCCAAAGATGGCACATCTATAGAATCCTCATAATTAAGAAAACTATTTCAAACAGTCACTGAGGATAAAACTTAGATATGTAGAGCAGAGTCTTATTCTTTCTCAAATCCATTTATTCTTTTCTCTGTTTAAGTACTTCCATTCTCAGCCTTCTGTTGCTCTCAAATGCGAGACTTCTCTATCCACACGTATCTACCTGTCTCCCCTTGCTCTCTAATATTGGACAATCCACTGGACTTGTACTGACCACTAAGTACTTTCTTTCTTTTTCATTTGCTCCTTTTTAAAGCTTAAACACTGGCACCCTTAGTGGCTTTCTGCAAGTGGCTTGAAAATAATAGGATAATAACACTGTGAAGCTGCCCCAAGCATGCTCCATCTCTGAAGGCTCATGACTACTATAAAACTACACTTTCCATTGACAAGAATAAATAACAAATCCTAAAGAAAAAGCAAGTGATTCTTTTTTTTTTAAACAAGCCCATAAGAGCAATTAAGATCATATGCTTGGGATATTTGGTGGAAAATAAAGGTTTAGAATTTATATTTTAGGAGTTGGGCTTAATACTGAGGAAAGCAAGGGCTTCTATTCTCAGAAACAACACAGTTCATGACCAACTTGTTAAACTACATTTTTACTTTATTTGAGGTTTAGCTTAACTCAGAAGATCTAAATCCCTTAATATGTGATATTCCAAGCCAAGTTTTAATGTGTGTTTCCTTCCTATTAGAGGTGTTAATGAAATTTAATTAAAATTTTAATTATTTAGTGTAAGAATTAGTTAATTTCATTTGATATTGACTTTTAGTGTTTCCATATTCCCTCCAACTTCACTAAAATGATCAAAAATTATTAATTTGGGGAATACCAAACTTGTGTTACCGAGCACATAGGAGCTAGAGCTGTGAAGTCTGTGATAATCAATCTGGGACACACTGTTCTCATATAATGTTATTTAGTTTTCTTATTTCGGAATAGTATCACCTGTAACAGTAAGCAGTATCTGTTCTTGAGATAAAAAGAATGTGACTAATGGGAAGATCCCATTGTCGAGGACCTGGCACCTGAGACTTGAACCCATCTCAACACCATAGCAGGTAGTGACCCGTGGCAACTTATTGAAACATTCATATTTCAGTTCCCTTTAATATACAGGAAAGGGTTTCATATAATGACCTCAAAAGATTTCTTCAATCTCAGCAATTATGTGATTATCTAATTTTCAAATTTTTGTCAAGGGCATTGCATCTTAATTTTCTTGTGTGAAAGAGCACATTATCTCCAAAAACTTGGTGAAGATAGCCTTTTGGTTCCAATTTTATAAATAGTAAAACTGTGACACAATAAACAGTGTTGACTCATCAGAGTCACATAATTTAACATACAACTGCTTTTAAGATTCAGATCTCTGGACTTTGTTGTATTAAGGTACAAGTATCCAAAAGGCTAATCTAGACAATGAGATATTTTTGGCAGATAACAGTTCCAGTTGTTGTTTTTATTTGTGTTTCATTTGAAAAATCAATATTGGAATATTTCTGTAGATGTTTTACCATGTTAATGTTAGATTCAAATGACTTGATAATGCTGGAAAGCATTTTAAAAGGTATAAAATGTATCTTAAATGTATTAACCAGACTAAATAGTGATGTTGAGAGAACATCATTTTTAGCTAAGCTGTTTGTTTACCTCATCATGATAACTGGATAATTGGATATTCTTTTTTGTTTTGATATATACTAGAAGAAAGTGAAAAACAGTGGTAGTTAGGGTATATTAAATTGTGGTTTAAATTACAGAAAAGGTTAGTTAGTTGAATTTGGAGAGTACAGGCAATGAACGCCAAGGAAACCAGCACTGCCAACTAATGAAAAAAAAAATTTCTGTGTTTTAGGATGAGTTAGGTAGGATGTAAACTATTGGAGTTAATCACGAAGTATCACTGTTAGTATTGACAAGAGTAATTCAGTGAAGTTATTAGGAAACAGAGGTGGTTTAGAGAGATGTGAGAGGTGAATATGAAATGGGGAAATAGAGATTGTGAATATAGACCTTTTATTTAAAACAATAGTATGGACTACATTGTGCTAAATATACATGAATCAATAAGCGGCTGACTGTGGATGAAGTATGATAATAGGTTAAAATTAACCTACCAGAATGATTATAGAAACAGAGAAGAAAGTTTGTATTTAATCTTCTTTCATTTAACAACTGCACCAATATGAAATTTAATTCATTTTGCTGATCAGTTTATATGGTTTAAAAACCTAGCAAACAACTAAATTATAAAAGTAAATGCCACACTAATAAAGTGCTATCAGAATATTTATGTAAGTAAAAGCTACAGGTAGTTACATCAAACTTATTCTAAGTGTCCCAGCCATGACGCAAAGGGGGGAATTTCATGTCATATACACATGTCATTTTAGGTGGAAAAGGAAAAAAAAATTTTTTTTCAATTTTTCACTGTACCCTTAGAACCACTTGAAAAGAATGAGTTTAATGTGAAGGCTGGGCAACATAAGTAGCACAGGCTTAGAGGTCACACAAAAGGTTAAGTGTATTCTATGCAGTAGTCTCCCTAGACCAGGAAAGTAATAAGGTGTGGCTAAATTATGCATTTATAGAGGCAACTTTGGGAAGCTTTATAGGGAATGTACCGGATGGGAGAAGGAGGGTAAACTGATTTTTGTTATGCATATTTGTGCTCATGACTTAGCCAAATAAAGGGCTGGAGTTTTATTGGAGAAATTGATAGAAAACAATGATTCTGCAATTTTTTGAGAGGTAAAAGTTAAAAATGTATTAGATGCAAAAAGATTTTTTTGTCTTTTTTTGAGACAGGGTTTCACTACACAGTTCAGAAGGGCCTTAACTCATTTTGTAGCCCAGTCTGACCTCAGACTTGCAGTGATGCTCTTGCCTCAGCCCCCGGAGTGCTGGGATTGCAGGTGCACCATCGTGTCTGGCTTTAGATGGCAAAATTAAGATCCATAGAAATGCTGAATACAGTAAAGGAAAATTTAACTGGCCTTCTGTTAATGCTTAGAAGCTTGAGCTAATGTCTTGTTATAAAAGTCTAAGAATGAGCAGAGACCATACAGTAGATTTATGTGCAACAATAGGATAAAAAAGTACTTTTAAACATGGAATTCTATGTGCAAAGATATTATGAAACTTCTACAGAATCATAAATCAAAACACTTGCATATAGGGGTTAACATCCATCCAACACTAAAAAAATTAATCTCACTTTATACTGTAATTCTCAAGATTTGATTTGGAATCTTCACAAAATTCTGAGTTCTAAATTTTAAGAGAAGTAATCTAAAAACTTGTTCAAGTGATGTTGAAGAAAGGAATTAAATTCATGACCTAGGAGATTTCATTAAAGGAACTAGATAAATTTGGCTTGAAATAAGGAAGATTTTGGGTATGTCGTGATGTAAAGATCAGCAGGTTTGTAAGAGCTGAGAAAGGTTCACTTATTCTTTTTGAACACAAGTTTTATGAGTGAAAAAGAAAAAGAGGGAGATTTTTAGCTCTGCATAAGTAAACTGTTCAAAGATACATAGATAGTGCCAGACTTATGACAACTGGGCTTGTGATTTTTTTATTTCATGATGGTACAAAAATGGTACTCATTCATTAAGAAAGTGTGTTTCAAGCTTTGAATTTTGATTTCCCCTGGGCTAGCAATGTGTGGTATGATATCGTTTGGTATCATAGTGAACCACAGCTCCTAGTCAGCCATGTGATCATGAAGGCACACATCTTAAACTGCAATACAATGTGTTGCTAAGCTACCATGTTCAATAGATTAGATACATTAAAGGATTTTTTTTTTTTGAGACAGGATCTCTCTGTGTAGTCCAGTCTGGCCTTGAACTCACAGTGATCTTCCTGCCTAGGCCTCCAAAGTGCTGAGATTACAGGTATGTGCCAGTATACCCAGTTTAAATACATTTTTGTTTTTTGCTAGTTTTAGTTTGCGATGAGTTTATTTATATATAACATCATAATTGGAAAAGTATCTGTACAGTTTTATGTGCAGACATTGGAGGAAGGAATTTTCTTCATTCAGAGGCCAGTTGACTACATTGTAGAAAATGTTCAAGTGTTGAAAAGTAATTGGGCTTGAAAACCATTAGGATATAACCCAGTTCTTCATACTTATGATTTTTCTTTTTTTAAGGAACAAAATAAGAAGAGAGTGGAATTTTCAAAATCTCCAAAATTCCTACTTGAATTTGAAGATATTTTATTTGAAAATTTATACACTTAAAACTTCTCAAGAAGGAGATGACTTAAATTTCTACTGCAACCTATGTAATTTTATTTTAAAAGCAGGATATGTATGCACAGAAATGCCTCAGCAGTGTCAATGTCAATGTCTTTCTTTAAGCAAAATGGCTCCAAATATAATTTTGGTTTGCCCTGGATAATATATTTCAATGTGAGCAAAGAAAGGTGGTAATTATAACATTCATTTTTGGACATTGCAACTTTTGCTACTCTTGCTTTGATCACCGGCTATACTGTCGTTTAATTTTTCTCCCAGCAAGCTTTGGCTTTCTGTAGGGCAGCACTTGGGTAGTACAACAGCTGATCTCAGCTCTCAGAGGGTTCATGCTGAGAAGCGGGTTGGATTTTGCTTTAAACTTGTTTGCACAAAGCTGCTGTGTACAGATGTTTACCCCATCAAGTTTATCTCCCAAACACAGCACAATATAATTTATTTTTATAGGGAATGCTTCATAATAAGGGATCACAAATGGCTTCTCAGGGAGCGTCAATCATAGAATAAAGAGGAACAGAGGGATGGAAGGAGAGTTGTAAAGTGAGATAGTGACACATGAGAGGTGAACTTCCAGGGAAAGTAAGGAATCCTCAGGCCAAGGAAAAGGACACTATGGGGAAAATTAGAAATGCTGATGGATTGGGGGAGGGCAGTATGTTTAGGTGCCAAGAACACAGGCATCAGAAGAGATACGATAATGAGAAGCACCTGTGAAAGAGTCTAAGCACACTCTCTCTCTCTCTCTCTCTCTCTCTTTCTCTCTCTCTCTATATATGTATATTTTGGTACTGGAATGTATTTTACTAGTTTACCTTAAGCCTCCATTGACAAACATGTAGAGAATAGCACCAAAATTCTAGACTATTAGTATCATTTTCTGTTTTTTTTTTTTTTGCAGGACTGTGGATTGAACTCACGACCTTGCACTTGCCGGGCAGGATCTTAGACCGTTGAGCTAGATCCCCTGCCCTAGTATCATTGTCTTTAAAAGAATATCATTTTCTTTTTCACCACATATATTTGAGAAACTCTGAACTGAGAATAACCTGGAATGAGGATTAAATATATAAATATTGGCTTTTATCCTAATTCCACTCTAGTAGATTTTTTTATATTAATTTTTTTATTTTAAAGATAGTAAAACCCAACGAAACAAAACAGAATAAATTCAGTCAAAACACAGCAGTGAAATTGGTACA
>RJWT010015682.1:0-20284 GCA_004365215.1 Cuniculus paca | reverse complement strand
ACTCACATTTTTACTTCTTCAGTTATGCTTCTTTGAGTTGTCTAGCAGCTGTTGGATTGTTACTTCCTGATTCTTTGTTATTTTAAAGAGATCTTTCCTTTCATGATCACAAGCTGCAAACCTGACTTCAAGGTTTGAAAGTCTGTTTTCAGTTTCTTTTGGGTGATTTTGCCAGCTTTCAATGGAGTTTTTAATTTTCTGGATATCTCTTTGAATCTGTTTCACACATTCTAAATCTCTCTTATGCTGTTCATTCATGGTTTCCCTCATTTTCCTATGCTCCTCTATTTTTTATCTGTGTCTCCTTTAGAGATGCTTAGTATTTCTTTTATTATGGTTTTCATTTCTTCTTTTACCTGGGATAGAATTTCTGTTCTAATTTCTCTTATAGCTTCCTGAAGTTGTTTCTTTACTTCAGTTGACATCACTTCAGTCATTTCAGGTGTGCGACTCTCGATCTCCTCCGCGTTTACCTCTTGTGGACTTGTGCTGCCCGGGCCGGATGCCAGAGACTGCCCTCTCCCTCCTCGTCTTGGCATATTCCTGACTTCCTCCACACACCTGGGTAGTGTGGTCCCAGGCACCCTGGCACTGGCCACAACCTCTCTGAAGCGAGACTGTTTGGGCCCCATGGCCAGTACTGGCTATGGTCATCCAACGGTGGGCACCTGCACCTCTGCACTGAGCTGGGCACCGACCCACCTGGAGTCTGCACAGGAGCAGACCTGGCCAGGGCCCGCGAATCCAAGCTGGCCAGGAACCCACACGATGCCGTCTGGAACATGCACGGGAGCAGAACTCGGTCCAAATAGACCCAGCAGGTCCGCCCACAGCCTGGAGCTGCCAGATGACTGTTTGGTTTCTCTGGCCTTTGCTGGCTATGGGTATCTGATGGTGGGTGCCCGTGCCTCATCCCTGAGCTGGGTGCCAGCCCACAAAGGTCCCCAGCATTTGCACAAGAGTGTAACTGGCTAGGGCCTACAGATTCAAGCTGGCCAGGAACCTACATGATGCTGTCTGGAATGCGCAGGGGAACTTGGTTCAAGCAACTTCTGCAGGTCCACCCACAACCTACGGCTGCCCGCAGAAGTGGGTAGCAGTCTTGGCCCCAGGCGTATCCTGCCCTACTCCAAAATGGCACCTGACCAATCACTCTCTCCTGTGGAGGAATTGAGTCCCCTGCACTCACCACCAGCCAGTCCAGATCTCCGCATCTGCCACTGTCTTTCACCCCCATGCCTCTCTGCAGAGACCTCTGGGGTCGACCGCGACTGCGACTGTGACCGCGCATCTCCAGGCTCAACAGCCCCTCTCGCGGGGTGAGTCTGGCTCCAGGCTAAGGCGCTGCCAATCACCACCTCCTTCATTTAAATTCTTTTATTCTCTTTGTGGGCTTCAATTCGTATTTTAGATTCTTCCTAGGTCCAGGGGACCCACTTCCTTCCTTCTTGTCCTCTCCATGATGTTGTATTCGAGCATCTGAACTGCTTCTTTCAGAGAGACTGTTTACTCTGCTTCTTACTGTTCTGCCATCTTCCATCTCCCACCAGATTCTACTATTTTTCCTCATCAAAGGCAATATCCTGTAAGACCTAAAGTTAAGAAAGGATTACTAACACTGCTGGTGATCTCTCTGTCCTGCAAAACTGTACTGAGCTGGTTCAGGAAGGGCAAGCCTTCATACTCCTGTCTAGACTGTGGGCTACTTTAGAAAACTTGTAACCCTGGTCTGTATTTTCTGATTTATGTATACTGTATTCTATGCGTCGAGTACAGTGTTCTGTAAGTATCAATAAATCTAGTTAAAGTATTCCTCAGGTGTTCTCTATATTTATTGATTTTTTTGGGGTTGCTTTACAATTTCTGAGAGAGAAATAGTTTTATTCTGAGTTGAAATAGTTTTATTTCTCTGTATTCTGTAGGTTTCAATTCATGTATTTTGAAGCTCTGTTATTAAGTACACATGCATTCATGATTGTGTTTTCCTGATGAATTAATACTTCTATTTTAAAAAAAGTATCCCTTTCCATTTCTAGTATTATTTCTCATCTTGGTGTTTCTTTAAAGTTGACATTGCCAATAAAGTCATTCTTTAGATTTGAAATGTAGTTCCTTGTAGTTAGCATATAGTTGACTCTTACTTTTTGATTCATTTTGTTTAGGTGTTGGTGTTGTTGTTGTTGTTGTTGTTGTTGCTGTTTTCACAGTCCTGGGGATTAAACCTAGGACCTTATGCCTGCTAGGCAACTGCTCTACCACTGAGTTTCATCCCCAGCCCAATGATAAGCTTTACCTTTTATCTGGGGTATTTAGATCATTCACATTGGTAAAGTTGGATATGGAGCTATCATTTTTGTCAAGTCTGAGATTTGATTTTATACCATTTATAAACTAATAAGTTAGCATGTTACTATTTAATTGATGCTGGCAGAAGACGGTATAATCTGAGTTAGGCAGATTATGTGATTCGTCCAAACCTGCACAGTTAAGTCAGTGATGGACATGAGATTCAAACATTAACCGTCTAACTCTATAAACCTCAACTTTGTAACCAGTGTTCAGTACCATCCAAAATGATGGCTTGCAGTTAGACAAATGCAATAAATTATTGTAGTACCAGTTATAATCCTTTTTAGTTTATTCCTTTAGACTGTGAGCTTATTAATATAGATTTTTATCTTTAATTTTGTAGTGCAGTGCTTATTATACTTTTCGTACATAAATGGTTGCTGAAGAAATTTTTTCCAGTGGTTATTTTGTGACTTTTATAAATATTAAACAAGAATTATATAACCATGAGTCATATATTTATAAGATTAGAGAATCAGAATGTTATGATTTTTGTAATACTTATTTATTTTGTCATTTATTAGTTCAAGTGGCATTAGTTTGAAAGATACATGAAATAATTTATATTTTATGAGAACTAATATTATTTTTGTGAGAGTAATGCTTTGTACATTTATCACACAGATGATCCAGAGAATAAACATACCACATAGTATGAAGTATATATCTTTTTATTATTACCATTATTCTTTTTACCTCAACTTATATCAAAGTAATATATATATATGATTTTAAAAGACAGATATGATGAAAGGCTTACGGGGAAATTGCAGTTCACTCCATGCCTAGTTTGGGGTTACTACAAATAAAATTTTAAAGGGTATTTGTATCTAGTCCTTATTTGTACTTACGTTTTCATTTCTTTTGGGTAAATATGTGGGAGTGGAATTTTGGGGTTTTAGGGTAAGTGAAAGTCTATTTTTTTTTTTTCTTTTTGGTACCAGGAACCAAACTCAGGACCTTGTACTTGCCAGGCAGGTGCTTGTGTCGCTGAACTTTAGAATATCTTGACGCATCAGTTTTGTGGAGTGGAATTAGGTATCTAGGAGCTCCTATTGCTTCATAAACAGACTATTGTCATTGGTTTGTTACTCTTGAGGCATCTGGTACCACCAATTTCTAGCTTTTTAACAGTTAAATAAATAAAGCAGATCGTTTCTTGGCTTTCTCCTCTGGTAGTAAAGAATATTGCCTTCTCCACTTTTGTAATTCATCTTGTTCATCTTTCCAACTTCTATAGTTTTGTAGCTCTTTTCTCCTTCTTTTGTTCTTGAAGGCTTCACCTTTTTTCAACTTTAAGAAAATTATAAAACCTGTAGAAAAAAATGAGATGATATTTCACTGTTTTTTAAATATTTTGGCCCCTCAGACCTTTTACTTAGAAGCATTAGCATATGCAAATTATTCTTAGCAAGTCAGTTACGTGATTGAGTGTTACAAAATTAGGTTTTTTCCAACGTATTATTTTTTCTATACTCGATGGTGTTCTCCTGTAAAGGAAAGCATGTCATTAATTAGAAATTAACCACAAATTTAACTTTAAAAAAAGTGAATTCTTGTTTCTTTTATTTTACCAATTTGAATATCATTGTAGATATGCTTATGCCATTTGTGTATCTTCAGGATCTTTTGCCTATCTTTTATTTGGTCGTCTTGTATTGTGTTGAGTTGTAATAGTTCTATATATATTCCATGTATTAGTCCTTTATCTGAGTATTATATGCAAATATTTTCTCCTAGTCTGTAACATGTCCTTTAATACTATCTATGGAAGAGAAAATTCTGAACTTTGATGAAGCCCAATTTTGGCAAAAGTATTTTTATTGGTGTTTGGTATCATATCTAAGACGTTTGTACCTAACCCAGAACCATAAAGATTTATTTCTATGTTTTGTAAGTTTTGTAATTTTGCCTCATATTTAAATCTGTAATCTATTTTGAGTTAATTTTTTATGTGCAGTGTGAGGTAAGGATATAAATTGTTTTTGTAAAACTCCTAAAACTTCTATATATTCAGTGTTTTATACACGGTGATAGTCATTCTCAGTGCTGAAGTATGTGCATTAAGTTAGTTCCTGTGTCCCTTGAATATGTCCTCATCTGTCTCTGAATACATGTACACTTTCTCACTCTTTAGTATTTCCCATGTTATGTGCCTGAAGTCACCCATTTCTCCATATTTCTGTAGAACTCTGCTTCATTTTAATAGATGAACCACCTTTGGTGCCAATTGCTACTAGGATAACAATCAATACTAAATCATTGTAGTAAACAGAGTAATGTGTTATAACTTAAAAAAAAATCATAAATCTATATTGGTATTTTTTTTCATTCAGATTTAACATTGCAAAGTTTGCTTCTTTTTTATTTGTCATTGGTTTATTACTTTAAAAAATTTCTTTGTTTTTTCTTAATGGTATTTAAAGAAGAATTTTTTAATTCTTCCATATTTAAACGTAATCTTGGTGCCCTTATATATTCTCACACACATTTTATTTTTGTGGGCTATGTGACTAATTGACTGACTAGATGTGAGAATCAACAAGGGAAAAAAGGAACAAAGAGCCTGCAAAACTTTGGTGAAGAAAACAGCTCTCTTAAAATTCGTTAGACTGCATTTTCTCTGCCTCTCCCCCTTTCGTTGTTACTGTGTAGTCTGGAGTGGTCAGCCGTCATCGTGGATGAAGCTCACAGAATCAGGAACCCAAAGGCAAGAGTAACGGAAGCCATGAAAGCCTTAAAGTGTGCTGTCCGCATTGGCCTCACTGGGACCATCCTTCAGAACAACATGAAGGAGCTCTGGTGTGTTATGGACTGGTGAGTGAAAGCCCTGGGTGTTCTCTTTTTTCTTTTTTTCTTTTAATCACTGAATGCATACTACTTTAGCTTAATGCTACCTTGTTTGCTAATTGTTAGCTTCTGAAAACAAAAACCAAAAACTATCACTGAACTGTTTGCAGAAATACTTGATACCAAGCATACCATGGTATTACCAAGTAGAAAGTCCCATGAAAACCTGTGCTTATGTTAGTTTGGTCCCTGAAGTAAATTGAAAGATGCCAATTCCATCATCGTCTCTGTTTATAAGCTTAAACTCTCATAAAGGCAAAAAAATTCTGTTTTCTTGACTTTTGATTTTGCTCTTAAATAAACAGGTGACTTGGGTAAATTTCTTAGAAGCTAAGAGAATTGAATGTTTTCGTTTTTAGATAGCCTGTTAAAACCCTCAAATTTTTCTAACTGCCTTTATAAAGGGCTGTGCCAGGACTTTTAGGTAGCAGGATCCACTTTCAGAAGCAGTTTTCTGACCCAGTGGAACATGGTCAGAGGCACACAGCGACGAAAAGAGAACTAGCCACTGGCCGAAGGGCCATGCGAAGACTTGCAGCACAGATGTCTGGCTGGCTTCTCAGGCGCACCAAGACGCTCATCAGTGGTCAGCTGCCGAAGAAAGAAGATCGGGTAAGAACTGCGTTTGTGTGTATGATTAATTTTTTGTCACATTTTATTATTTCTTTCTGAAAAATTCCTTTTTAAGAGAAAGTCTGTCTCTGGTGTTTTGTAATTAATGTTGTGCCTTCTATTTTTGTGGAAAAAATTTGTTATATGCAAAATTTCAGAAAACATTAAGTTAGCCTAATTGTTTTCCTTACTAAGGTTACTAATCTGTTAGCTAACAGGTGTATGTGTTAGTCAGCTTTCTGTTGCTGTAACAAATAGTTAATATCTTAATGAATAATTAATATCTAAATCAACTTAAAAAGAGGAAAGATTTATTTTGGCTCACAATATAAGAAGTTTCAGTCTGTGGTCTCTTGGCTCTGTTACTCACTGGGACCATCCGTCAGAACAACATGAAGCAGCTCTGGTGTGTTACGCACTGGGGAGTGAAAACCCTGCCTGTGATGGGCAGAGCATCATGGTTGGGAGCACATGGTAGAACAGTGCTGCTTATTTCATGAAAGCCCGGAAGAAAAGAGACAGGAAGGGGCCAGGTTCTCTCTTCCCCTAGGAGCTCCTCAGTGACCTTTCTTCTAGGAGGCTTTACCTCCTAAAAGTTCTGTTTGTTCCCAGTAGTGCTACAAACTGGGGACCAGGCCTTTGGCATGTACCCCTTTTTAGGTGCAGTTAAGATCCAAACCATAACAACATACATTAGACTCATTTCTTAAAACTTTTGATACAATCCTTCCTCAAGGAAATAGGAAGAACTTCTGTCCCTAATATGTTTTGTGTTTACACTTTGTCCTTTCTATATGGTCTGCCATCTGCGACCCATTATGTCTAACCTTCAATTTAGTTATAGGACCAAAGTGGTTAAGAGCTCGATTTCTAGATTTGTTTTATTAACAGTGATTTTATAGTTATACAACTAATTTAAGTTTTTTAATTTGTGAAAGAACAATGATTAATTGCTTCAGAAAATTTGGGTCGACTTTAATACGATTCTTAAAAATATTATAGTCTTTAATAGTAAGTTTTAAAAATTTATTTATGGAGATCAAACCCAGAGCCTCATGCATGGGAAGCAAGCATATAACCATTGAGCCACATTCCTAATCTTTTTTTCCTAGTTTTTAATTTTGTGATTTTTCTAGCTAATAATGGTTCTACAAGTTGCTGTGAAGTAAATTTAATTAATGCTGTCCCAAATAAAGGTAATCCTATTGAATACCTTCTGATGTAGGATATCCTATGGATTATTACTTTAAAAAGAGAGTTGACATTGATATGATATGCAAGTTAGGGAAATTGATACTATATAATGACATTTGATATTTAAAGCAAATATTATGTTGAGATAGCTCATGAATCCATACTCTTTTAAATGTTTTGCACAGTTACACTTCACGAATTTGTGTGTCATCCTTGCGCAGGGGCCATGTTAACCTCTGTATCATTCCTATTTTAGTATATGTGCTACCGAAGCGAGCACTGTTTTGCATAGTCATGTCTATATTATTTAGCTATTTAGTGGGAACAAGAAAAATATGAGTATGTGAAGAGAATTGTGCACAGAATTTTAAAACTTGGGCTTTGAAATCAAATACTATGAGCTTGAATCCTGGCTTCTCTATTTAAAAGTTTTGTAACTTGAAACAGTTTGCTGATTGTCAAACATGGATATCTTCATTTGTTAAATGGAATTGATCTGCCTGGCTTGACTGCTCTAAAGTTCATGATACAGGAGAGATGTTTAGTAAATGTTAAAATGCTTAATAATGACAACTCAAAATTCCCTCCTTACATTAATCATTGATACCATCTTACACAGTTTTTTTTTATTTTGGTATGTACTTTTATATTCAAGATTGAGATTCAAGATAGTATATTTTATATATACATACTTAAATCTAGTATCATTTTAGATAGACATCCTTAGATTTGTTCAATGCACGTTTGTCATTTTTTGCAGTAATATTCTGTGTAGTAGCATATAAATACTTACAAATGACTTTTATTTACTGTTCACATTCTTCAAAGTCCTATCATAGACATGTTTAATTTTATGGCTCTAGTTATAAATGTTTGTATTACTAATTTATAGTATTATGAAAAATACAAGATAGATTGTGTGATAATTTAGTTGCATTGTTCTATCAAATTTCTCCTTATTTTGAATTTAGACATAAGATATTAACTTGTATTTTCTTTTAAGTATATTTTGTTAATCATTATCTTTACTGAACTTGGGAATTTATAGCAAGATATTAAATATAAGTAACTGTATTTTTAGTTTTCAATAATAGGACACCTTCCAGCTATTTTAATAAGTATTTATTGTTCATACCATTATTTTGAACTATTCTGTTTTTGCTTATCAAATTTTTTGTTTTAAACTTTGATCATTTATTTGCATGATGGACTAATGGACTCTTGTGAAGACCCACAGCATATTCAGAAATAAATAAGAACATAATTAACTTTTAAAATACTTTCTTTTAATTAAAAAAAGAATGACATTATTTGAAAATTAAATTATAATTTGTGTATTCTAGAGTGAAGTGGAATGTAAAAAATATAATTGGGAAAAATTATCATAGTGATGTAACTAGAGAGAAAAGTAGTTTATGAACAATTTTCACCATTACAGCCTATTAAATCCTATGTACATTGTGATTATTATTTTTAACTGCAACAAAAAATGACACTAGGGATTGCCTTGTGTTCTGTCTTTCCAGATGGTTTATTGTTCCCTGACAGATTTCCAGAAAGCTGTCTATCAAACAGTGTTAGAAACAGAAGATGTGACTTTGATACTTCAATCTTCTAAGCCTTGTACCTGTAACAGTGGCCGGAAAAGGAGAAACTGTTGTTATAAGGCAAGCATTTCAGTGTATCTTTACCATCTTGCTTTTGATTACAATATATTCTGTTTTCCTGTCAAAGAAACAGATAGTCAAATAACTTTTCTTCAGTTTTTTAACTTTAAAAGCTATAAATTTCTAAAGGGAATAGTTTTTTAAAAACTCTTTACAGTATTAAATAGCAACCACATACAAATTCAGTATTCAAATATAGTTTCAAAAAATTAATTTTTGTAATTAAACTTAAATTTGATATCTTCTCTTTTAGCTTTTATTGGGGTATACCCTACTTTTATCTTGAAATTTCATTTTCAGGAATTTGGTCATTATCTACTAGTAGTAAAATGACTTACTCTTAGATGGCAAGCTAAAATACTGACAGACGTACTGCAGTTTAATAGACACTGTTACCAATAGAGAAAGCTGAGAAAATTCATTCATACTTTTCTATTTTCTATTTTGTGCTTTTTTGTTTCACCTGTTTCATGTCACATACCCATGTGTATATAGGAACCCAATAGATAGAATTTTATTTCACCTCATTTATTTTACTGTTATTAGCCACTTCCCATTTTCGTAATAGCCCAGTTTCCTATAAAAACCAGTGCAGAGAGAAGGGTCCTTACAGCATTGCCATTGCATCAAAGTTCTGTCTCCAGTAACCGTGTAGTGGCAGCATTTCCATCACAGTGCATCATCATGATAAATACATTCCAGAATGAGGACTTTGTCTCCTCTTTTATTAAAAACAACACTGTCCTATGATTCACCAAAAATGATTCCACATTTGTGATTCATGATACTTTGTATAAATAGCTGACTATTGTTTTCTTAGGATTTGTTGGGCTCAAAGTAACTACATAATAGCTATTATTAAAGTGATATATTTTATGATGAAAACAATAACGGCCTTTTGTTGTTTTTTTCTTCTGGTTACAGACTAATTCACATGGTGAAACAGTGAAAACCTTGTATCTCAGCTACCTTACAGTCCTTCAGAAGGTGGCGAACCATGTGGCACTGCTGCAAGCTGCTAGCGCATCCAGACAACAGGTGTGGGTTGGCTTTCTACATTTCTTTGTGAGGCTATTGATATATAAATGATATTTGGTATAAAAATTTTTAATTAAATATCCGAGATTTTTTTGTATGAAATTTAAGAGGAAATGTGTCTTATTTAGAGCACAACATAAATAGAAAGATCTTGGAAAAGCTTTTTTGTAATGATTTTGTATTTTTTGTAACAGTCAATTCTGTTTAAACTAAATCTAATAAGGATTTAGTACTGTTTTTTGATATTAGTCTTTACTTTTTTGGGAGTTTTTTCCCCCCTTATTTTAAAAATCTTGGAAAAGTAATTAACCTAATAGCCATATTTTTTTTTAATCTTAGAATCAAACAAAACAAAACAGAACAGAGTTAAACACAACAAAGCATTTCAGACCAAAACACTGCAAACAAGACAGGTCTTCAAAACATAACAATAGGAGATTAACAATGGCTACCCTAGTGTCTCTTGTTTTGTTCGAAATGGTTGTTCATACATTCACACACAATAAACTCAAGCAAAACAAAATAATATAAAACCAGATAAAACAAAAGAGTGAAAGCATTACAGGACTTCAAATCAGGCAGTAAGAAATCAACAATGGCCCTAGTAGCCATATTATTAAGAATTTATCAAAGCCAGATGTGTTTAATATATTACTTTAAGGTTTTCTGAATTATTAATCTGACTTAGGCAAGGCCAAATCTTCCAAGTAACATTTTTTTTTAAATAAGTGGTTTCAATTTATGCAGATTTAAATTTATTAAATCAAACTCTCTTTTTCTTCTTTCCCCCACAAGGAAACTCTTATCAAAAGGATATGTGATCAAGTATTTTCCAGATTCCCAGATTTTGTTCAGAAGAGCAAAGACGCGGCCTTTGAAACCCTTTCTGATCCTAAATACAGTGGGAAAATGAAGGTAAGTGCTCTTTTTTTCAGGGTTCATGCAGACAGATGCTATAGAAAACGTTTAGAGATGTGCTGGATATCAGCTTATCTGAACAACTGTCTTGACACTGGGACAAGGTGGTGGCTGTGGGTAGCTGGTGTTGCTGATGTGAGCACTTACCAGTTCACTCTGAACCCAGAGTGCAGTTGTGTGCACACTCGGTTCTCAGTAGCAGTTGTCTCAAGTGTATTTCAGACTTTTCTTATTAGTGTATTGGATTCGTGCCCTCTTAAAATGTGTGCTGTTTTCTCATAAGTTGTCCTTAAGAAAGGAGATTTAAATGCTAATGCTAACCAGTAGGGTGAGGATAAAACATAAGCCTACAGTTAGAAAAAGGAACTTCTAGTAGAGTTCAAGTGGGCAAAGCCTCCTTTCTATACTGACATTTTCTACCTCTTGATTTTCCTTGCTATGAGATTGTAAGCTTGCCAGGAAACATTCCTTATGCACAGGGAAAGTGACCTGTAGTTGCTCTTGGTGACATGTTTGTGCATGAGGGGTCTGAAGGCAAGGCTAGGTTCTCCAGTCTTGACCCAGAACCTGGGTGTTGCAGATGACAGCAGATAAGCAGCCTTTTGCCTTCTTGCACCAAAGTGAGTTTGCTTAACCCCTTAACAGCTATCTGGAGTCTTTATTTATGGATTCACAGAATTTTACCTAACAGTTTTCAACTTTATGTTATAATTAAGAAAAAAATCGGTTATTTCTTTTGGCAAAAGGAATGAAAAAGAAGTACAGTAATTCAAAGTAGTTCTGTTTTTTCTGGAAATACTTTTAGTATTTAATCTAGGTAAGCTCATCATGACCTCTAACTTCAGTGAAATAGGTAGGAATATAAACAGTCAATTAATCCAAACAGGATTGTATTAAAATTTTGTATTCTGGCTGGGTGTGGTGGCACACGCCTGCAATCCCAGCACTTGGGAGGCTGAGGCAGGATGATCATTGCAAGTTTGAGACCAACCTGGGCTACAAAGTGAGCCCAAGGCCAGCCTGAACTGCATAATGAGACGCTATCTCAAAAAGACAATAAATAAATAATAAATACATTTGTATTCTTTGTATTTATGAGTATATGTTTGCTGTACATGTTGATCAACAAGATATTGGCAAACAATACAACAAATCCTTCAGAGATTATATATCATGACCAACTAGGTTTCATCTCAGGGATGCAAGGGTGGCTCAACATACACAAATCAATGAATGTAATTCACCACAAAAATAGAAACAAGGACAAAAATCACATGATCACTTCAATAGATGCAGAAAAGCCTTTGACAAAATCCAACATTCATTCATGATAAAAATAATGAGAATAAGTACAAAAGGACCTTATCGCAATGTGAAAAAAGCCATAAAAAGTATGACAGACACATTGCCAACATTGTACTGAATGGGGAAAACCTGAAAGTTTTCTCTCTAAAATCAAGAGCAAGACAAAGATGTCCACAATCTCCACCACTGTTCAACACAGTACTTGAAACATTAGCTAGAGCAGTCAGGTAAAAGGAATCCAAGAAATCAAAAGATTTGTGTAGGAAAGGAAAAGATCAAGTTATTATTTGCAGTTGACATTGTCCTTTACATAGAAAACCCAAAAAATTCCATCAAAAGACTCCTACAATAACCAAGTTCAGGAATATAGCAGAATACAAAATTAACACATAAAAATGGGTAGCATTCCCTTACACCACTAATGAACTCACTGAAAAAGATAGTAGGAATAAAATACTATTTATAGTAGTGTCGAGAAAAATGAAATACTTGGGAATTCACTACACCAAGGAAGTAAAAGACCTCTACAGTGAAAGCAGGAGCCATTATAATTCTGGATTTCAGGTTATATTACAACTTGATAAAGTGACAAAAATAGCGTGATACTGGCACAAAAACAGACATGTGGATCAATGGGACAGAACAGAGGATACCAACACAACCCTAGGCATATTCACTCGTGTGATCTTTGCGTGGCAAAAAACATGCGCTGGAGGAAGGATAGCCTCTTTAACAAATGGCGCTAGGAAGACTAGCTATGTACATGTGTAAGATTGAATCCAGACACATACCTTGTACTGGGTACTAAAATAAAATCAAAATGGATTCAAGACCTTGGTAGTAAAACAGAATCATTTCATCAGCTAGATGATAAAACAGGTAAAATTCCTAAAGACATGGGCATAGGTAATGGCTTTCTGAACAGAACCCCAGTTGTGCATGAAATAACATCAAGAATCAACAAATAGGATTATATCAAATTGAAAACTTCTACCCAGGAAAGGAAATAACCAATAGAGTGAAGATGCAAACCACAGCGTGGGAAAAACCCGTTGCGAGCTCTTCCTCTGATAGAAAACTAAAATATAAAGAACTCAAGTGCTTACTTCAGCAGCACATATACTAAAATTGAAATGATGCTGAGAAGATTAGCATGGCCCCTGTGTGAGGATGACACACAAATTCGTGAAGCGTTCCTTATTTTTTGAAAATGAGACTTTATGGTAGCCATAGCTGATTTCTTATCTTCAGGTTCTGAAGTACAATAATGCTTTTATTCTTTGATTTGATTGGTTTAATCTGTTTTCTACTACTTGATTGCAATATGCGAGACAATATGATAAGCTTTTTTGAAGAAAACAAAGTACATTAAGGTAGCCATTGTTGATTTCTTATTGTCTGATTTGAAGGCCTGTAATGCTTTCACTCTTATGTTTTATCTGGTTTTATATTATTTTGTTTTGCTTGAGTTTATTGTGTGTGACTGTATGAACAACCATTTTGAAGAAAACAAGAGACACTAAGGTAACCATTGTTAATTTCTGGTTGTTATGTTTTGAAGACCTGTATTGCTTGCAGTGTTCTGTCCTGATATGCTTTGTTGTGTTTAACTCTGTTCTGTTTTGTTTTGTTCTCTTTAAAATAAAATAAATAAAAAAGAACTCAAAAAATTTAAACCCCTCAAAATAAGAGACCCAATAAAAAAATGGGCAGCTGAAATGCATAGACACTTCTCAGAAGTACTCGTGAATAGATGAAAAAATGTTCAACATCACTGGCCATGAGAGAAACTAAAATTAAAACACGGAGATTCCATTTTACTCCAGAAAGACTGGCCATTATTAGAAATCAAGTGTTGGTGAGGCTGCAGGGAAAAAGGAACCTTTTTACACTCTATTGAACAGGAGTGGTGATAGTGGACGTCCTTGTCTTGCTCCTGATTTTGGAAGGAAAGCTGTCAGATTTTCCCTATCTAATATGGTGTTGGCAGTGTGTTTGTCATATGTGGCTTGTAACATATTGAGATAAGTCGGGCCAGGGTTCAGTGGCACAGCACCTGCCTGACAAGTCAGTGCGAGACCCTGAGTTTGATTTCTGGTACCAAAGAAAATTGATAAGGCCCTTCTGTACTTATTTCCATTGGGTTTGTTTTTTTTTTTTCCGGTACCAGGGATTGAACTCACGACCTTGCGCTTGCCGGGCAGCCACTTAGACTGCTGAGCTAGATCCCCAGCCCTGGTGTTTTTGAGACAGGGTCTCACTATGCCGTTCAGGCTGGCCTTGAGCTCACTTTGTAGCCCAGGCTGGTCTCGAACTCGCAATGATCCACCTATCTCAGCCTCCCGAGTGCTGGGATTACAGGCATGAGCCACCACGCCCGGCTTCATTGGGTTTTTTTTTAATCATTAATGAATATTGGATTTTGTCAAAGACTTTTCTGCATCTGTGGAAGTGATCATGTGATTTTTGTCCTTGTTTCTGTTTTTATGGTGAATTACATTTATTTATTTGTGTATGTTGAGCCACCCTTGCATCCCTGAGATGAAGCCTATTTGGCCATGATGTATAATCGTTGAAGGATTTGTTGTACTCTGTTTGCCAGTATCTTGTTGAAGATCTTTGTGTCCAAGCTCATTAAATATTTTGGTCTATAGTTTTGTTTTTTACTTGAGTCCTTGTTTGGTGTTGGAATCAAGGTAATGCGAGTTCCAGGAATGAATTTAGTACTCCTTCCCTTTCAATTTTATTGAAGAGTTTTAGAAATACTGGCATTAGATCATCCCCAAAGTTCTTACAGAATTCAGCAGTGAGTTCATTGGTCCTTGTCTTTTCTTACTTGACAGGTTTTGGTTTTTTGTTTTTGTTTTTGTTTTCCCTGTCTCAATTTCATTGCCTGTTATTGGACTGTTTGAGATTTTTAAATCTACTTCGTTCAGTTTCAGTAATTCATTAGTATCTTTGAATCTGCTTGTCTTTTCTAGATTCTCTTTGTAGTTTAGGTCTTTAAATAGTGATAATATTCTGGATTTTAGTGGTGTCTGTTGTGGTTTTGCCTTTTTCATTTCTCATTACATTGATAGGGGTCTTTTCTTTCCTTTTGGTAAGCTTGGCTAAGGGTTGTCTATTTTGTTTATTCTTTTGAAAAGTCATTCTTTCATTCTTTTTTTTGTATTGTTTTCTTATCTCAATTTCATTAATGTCTGCTCCAATCTTTATATTTTTTCCCTTTTACTAACTTGGGTTTGATTGTTCTTGTTTTTGTGGGGACTTGAGGTATGTCATGTGACTATTTTTTGAAGCTCACTCTTGTTTTCTAATGTGGGCATTCACAGCAATAAACGTTCCTCTGAGGACGACTTTCAGTGTGTCCCATAGGTTCTGATATGTCATACTGGCACTATCATTTGATTCTAAGAGCCATTACATTTCTTCATTGTTACCTATTGATCATTCAAGGATATATTATTTAATCTCTATTTGGAAAATTTCTGTGTTTTTTTTATTTTTGTTTTGTTTTTGTTTTTGTTTTGCTGTTGATTTCTAGTTCATTGCACTATGGTCTGATAATACACATGGGATAATTCTTGTTCTTTGGATTTGTTTAAACAGGCTTTATGAGCTAGTATGTGATCTATTTTGGAGGAAGTTCTATGTGCTGTTGAGAAGAATGTGTATTCTGTCATTCTAGGATGGAACACTGTAGATACCTGTTATCCGTAGATATCTATTATTTGTTTGAAGGTTTGGTTCAGCCTCACTAGTCCTTTGCTTTTCCTAGTTTATCTGTCTCTTTGTGAAAGTGGGTTATTGAGTCTCCCAGCATGATGGTGTTGGTGTTTATGTCCAGTAGTGTTTATTTTATGTGAAGTTGGGTGTGCTGGTATTCAGTGCATATGTATTTGCAGTTGTTACCTCTTCCTGTTGAACTGTTCCCTTAACCAATATATAGGGACGTTCTTTGTCCCTTCTGATCAATTTTGGTCTACCTTGTCTGAAAATAGGATAGCTACTTGGGTTTAAATGTGTGTCTTGTATACAATATTCTATTCTTTTTACTTTTTTGATCCAGTCTGCCAATCTGTGTCTTCTGATTGTGGAATTGAGACTCTTAGAATTATTACTGAAGGTATTGACTTATTCCTGTCAATTACTAGATTATTTTTCTGTTGTCAATTCCTTTATTTTTCCCTTTTGCTGAACTGCTTATCCTCTTTGTTTTATTTATTCCATTAGACTTTTTGGTGTCCTTGGCTTCATTTTTTTCTGTCTAGGATAGCCTTGAGAATTTTTTGGAGTGCTGGTTTAGTAATCATGAATTTCTTAAGATGCTCTTTGTCATAGAAGGATAGCCTTTAAGGTTTGCGTTTAGAAATTCACTTTAATTCTCATGGGTTATAAGTGATTTGCTGGTTTTCTCTAGCTTTTGAGATTCTTAGTGTTGGAAGTTTGGGAATTTTGGCTGTAATGTGTCATGGAAACTTTCTTTTCTGCTTGTGGGGTTCTGTATGCCTCACTTGCATGTATGTTGAATTCTTTTTTCATACTTGAAGAATTTTCTGCTATGATTTCTGTGAACAGATTTTTTTTATGCCATTTGTGCTATCATTTGTCTTTTCTTTAATTAGAGCCTAGTTAGTCTTAGGTTACTCTTTGCATCCTCTAGAAGCTATTAGACTCATTTTCTTTGTTCTGTTTTTGACTTTAAGATATGTCTGAGTATATGATAACATGCATTAGACCTATCTTCTAGTTTTGACATTTTCTCCTCACATTGATCATTTTTCCACCCATACTTTCAATAGAATTCTTCATCTCTTGGATTTCTTTCTGATATCTTTTCATGGACTCTAATTCTTTGCTAAATTGGTCATTCATGTTTTAAATTGTTT
This sequence comes from Cuniculus paca, assembly GCA_004365215.1. Classification (NCBI taxonomy): domain Eukaryota; kingdom Metazoa; phylum Chordata; class Mammalia; order Rodentia; family Cuniculidae; genus Cuniculus; species Cuniculus paca. The sequence continues at coordinate 3,462 of RJWT010015682.1, read as the reverse complement.
TGGTTAGCTCTGCTAATCTTTTTTATTTGATTCTTCTTTAATCTCACTGATCAGTTTGTTTGTTAAGTCTATTATCTGTTTTTAGGTGAAACATCTTTAGGCTCCCTGAGTTCCTGCTTCTTCTTTACAACTCATTTCATACAACTCATCCATTAGCTTTTTTATTTTCTTCCCATCAGTAACCATTAGATCAGCTCTGAGAGAGTTAGGAGTTTTGGGGGGCATTCTGTTGCCTTGTTTCCTCATGGGTTTGGGTGTGTATGTGTTGAGAATTGGGGATCAATTAGAGTGAAGCACTCTGTTGTAGTAGTATGATATCTTTCATTAATGTCTCCTTTCTAGTGTTGTGGTCTTGGCTTTGGTTGCTTTTTGGTGTTTATCTACCTTTTATCTTTTTTTCAATTTAGTAAGACCAGGCCAGGTTACTGTTTTATAAGGGAAATTCCTATCTGTTACATCAGTTTCAGCAGATCTAGCTGCACATCCTCATGTACATTAAAACTTGTTTTAACAATTTCACCCTTCTGTCAATGACTCATACACATTATTGTATATTACTACTGACAGGTAGACTGAGATACAGGTGGAGGGAAGGGAAGGGGGTCAATCAGATAAAAAAGAAAGAAAAAAGAAAAATGACAATGATTAAAGGAAGAGATAGACAAACACCAGCACCTCCCAGAGTGAAGGCGGTATCACTCTGATATTATATTTTTATATTTGGAGTAGAGGGCTGGTATAGAGGAGGTTTGAATGAATGTTTGTGAGAGCAGAAGAAAGGATACAGAAGAAAGGAAGTGTAATTGGAGATTCAGGAAAGCTGTGAGAATGTCTGAGCCAGCTAAATGCTGATAGTTACCTTGTGTTTGGATCCTTTATGTGCATTTCTGGTGAGGGTTACCCTGATTTGCCCATGAAAGGTACTGTTTAGATTAAAGCACTGGTTAATTCTTATTCTCCTTCTCTCATGTATAGACGCCTCCCATATCCATGTTACAGTAGGACCCCAATTGAGTGTGCCCATGTCTCATCGTCTTACTCAACAGAGTCTGACCCCGCTCACCCTTTTTGCCCTCTGCAAAGTTGACACCTTCCTGTTCACAAACTGTGGTGTCTGCAGCTCTCTGGTTCTCGGTGACAGGCAATGTGGTCCATGGCTACTTGCCTGCCGAGTTCTGTGGTGTCTAGGGCTCTAGGTGCTGAGGAGCCCTCTGTGGGTGGCAGGGGGTTCCCTTGTCAGTGCTAGATGGTAAGTGGTGGGCAGGATGTCAAGCTGATGCCTAACTGTCCCTTGTTTGGGAGCACGATAGGGGAGCATCTGGTCTCCCCCCTGAGGCTCCAGTCTCCCCACTTGCAGTCTGCAGCTCCCCTTGCCCTCCCCCTGCCAGTTCTTTCTTGCCTGTGACTCCTAGTACTCAGTCACTCTCTGTTTAGGGTGGGGGACTTCCCTTGCCAACATTGAATGGTGTATGGTGGGCCAGATGCCCTGGGGACACAGCTTCCTAGTGTTTGGGGGGATCATGTAGAGGAAGGATTGCTTGTTCTAGTGCTGCTGGTGCTCCCTCTCTGCCTTGTGTTTGACTGGTTGCAGTCTGCAGCTCCTTAAGGCTTTTTCTGCACTTAGTATCTTTCATGTTGGGTTCCCTCTTCCAGATGGGAGGGAGAGTGTGTAGGGAGCCTATCCTAGTAGTCTGGCCCCTGCAGTATTGGCTCCTTTCCTTCTAGGTATTAGGATCACCCCCAAAATGGTGTGTTCACAGGATGCAAGGGATACTGAATGTTCACCAGCAGTGGCCTGCTTCCATTTCTCAACCACTCTGGTACTGGATTTGAGCCAGTGGATTTTTCCTTCAGGTGGATTCTCTATATGTGAATATGTTTGCCTCCTGCATTTCAGAATACCTGCATTATCTGGTGGCTGTCCTTCGAGCTTTCCTTTTGAACCTCCATCTCTAGTAGGACATGATGATGATAATGTATTGTTCTTTAAATAAGTTTGTATTGGTGAGAATGTCACATGATTGACTCTCACAACAAATCAAATCTCATATTTCCTAACAATATCAAGTCTATTTTGAGTTTTAAAAAAATTGAAACATAAAAAACTCAATTAGTTTACAACAGAACACTTAACTGCTCCATAGTTTAAACCAATATAGTACTTCCAGAAATCATAGCCTCTTTTGAAACCTGCATTAATCTTTGCTGTTCATTTACATTTAATTCCTTGTGACTCTTCCTAAAAAAATTAAGTCTTGAACTTAAATAGATTTATATGTCCAGTAAATATATTTTAAAACATACTTTTAATTAGAGTCCTATATCTAGGAATATAGTATCTACTTGAGCGAATTACAGCATTTAAGTTTTATTCTAGTTTCAAAAGGGAGAAAAAAGCATCAGTTGTTACTGGAAGATGGGTAGTATCTTTATCTGTGAAGGACAGAACCAACTAAGCAGACACTGATAGTAATGAGGTAGGGATATATATTTTAGTACCATTTCTCATCATTTGATTAGCAACATCATTTGAAGATGTGTTGGTTATGCAAACTTGTAAGCTTGTCATAGAAATATACATGGGTAAGAATTTCAAGTAATTAAATTGTATATTCTTTTTTAATTGAGGCTATAAAAGATCCTGATTCTGCTTGCTGTATCATAGGTCAGCCTGCAGCTACAAGGACTCCTGAGTGTAATGCTTGCTGTAGCCTCAAAGCTCCACGCATGGTCTGCCTTTTTTTCTTTAGTGTCAAAGTCATTTTTTAACCTCACCTACTAAGGCAGTGGTCACAATTCACACTTGTTCATGTGTTAAGGATCCTCACTTTTCTTTCTCTTGGGAAATACCATAGAGCTACTTATTTTGGGGGGTGGGAGTATAGGGGGAGACTAGGAAATCCAGCTCATTGTGGTTGGAGTCATACAAGGTACCATGTTCATCTCAACTTGGAAAGTTGAGAAAAGTTAGATTCAAGATTCTTTGCTGTGAACAGCCCCAAATTTAGAATTCCTTTGTAGGTGGATTGTCCTGTTTTGTGAAGGGTAACTGATAATACACTAGTTTCTATTGTTAAATCTTCAACATTTATTGACAGTATTTTCATTTTTGAAAATTATGGTAAGATATCTTAATTTCCAGTTACTCATTAGTGAGTTTGTTTCTTTAAATTAGCATAATAAAAACCTCTAGTCTAAAACATTCACTTTTGTTACTTGTTTTTACTATTACTGTGGAATATTTAAAAATACCTGGGATTGCAAGTATGTATTATATCATCTCCAACAACAAAAGTAGCTTTCTGTGCAGTATATCCTTGGTTTAATATGCTAATATCTTAAGGGAAATGAAAAGACAAGCCCCAGACCTGGAGAAAATATTGATAAAATAATAATAGTTTGGTATCAAAATGGTTGGTAAAATATATAAAGAACTCTTACAACTCTTACAACCCAGCAGTA
>RJWT010015681.1:0-10572 GCA_004365215.1 Cuniculus paca | reverse complement strand
AAGAATGAGGTAATGTTTGCATCTGTGCTTTTCCTCCTCTCACAAACTTCCCAGCGCTGCAGCGTGAAACTTACGTGTTCCTCTTTCCACTGTCTGGGGACCTCCTTCCTCCTGGGCTTTCCACCTTATCTTTCCCAGGGTGATGAGTACAAAAATGCTAGGGGAGTAAGGGAGGACTGCTAACACAGAAGCCTGATCATCTCAAATGTTTCTTTTCTATCAGCTGCGGCACACACAGTGAATCACCTTCAGCTCTTCCTCCGCACATTTTCTCTATGAGAGCATTCCTATTATTTGCCTTAGCTTTCAGCGACTTACAATGCCTCTGAATTAAACATTTTGCCAAAGTGGAAAAAAGGCCCCTTTTAAACTTCGCAAATAAATTGCTGAATTCAATAATTTAAAGAGTCTCTTGGTTTTTTTCGTTGGTCAAAGTAATAGAAAAGCGGTAGCTAAGTTTCTTAGAAATTGAAATATTCATACAGTCGTTTTTAATACAATTGTAATGGGTACTTTTAAGTTCATGGTATATGGTCAGAAGTCCAAGAGGTCATCAGAATAATTTAAATCAATAATATTAATGACTTTATTCAGTTTTCTTTAAAATCTCATCAATATGTAGTTTACTTTCATTTCCTACTAATAGACTATTTCTATCATTTGACAGATTCCAGTGTTTTTACTATGCCTGTGTTTTGAACTGCTGGGTGACCTGCAGACTTGCTATTCAGAGTTTTTTGTTGGCCCGGGAGGACTGGCATAACCTGGAGCTTGTTATGCAGAATCTTTAGCTCACCCCAATCCTACAGAATCAGAATATGCAGTTTTGTCAAATCCCCAGATGATTTGGATGCACATTTAATTATGAGATGCATTGGTCAGCAACATTGTTGAAAGCCTTCTAAAGAGACATCATTACTTTATGCTGTGCGTTTATAAAATTTTTATAAAAAATACAATGGGATAGAAGTGAATCATCCCTCTGCACTCTAGTTCTTATATTTTTCAAGTCTGTGCCCATTAAAGGAAAACTCCTAATTAAAAAGCAGACAACTTTTCACTTGGTACAGCAGGGTCTTGCCTTGACCAAGTCTCTGCATCTTCCAGCTGGCTACACACAGCTGTGGCATAGCTGCTAGTCAGCATTTCTTTAGGCCACCTGTTACAGCAGAGTACACTAGGACACTCCCAAAGTCTTGTCTCCAATTCATTCCTCTCCTACCCCCAGGAAAAGCCCATAGTAATTGAAAACAACATAAATTACTTGTCAAAAGTAAATCTCTGTGAAGAAAAGCAGATGCATTGTATGGAAGGGACCTAATTTTACTGAGTAGTTCTCTTTCTCCAGAGCAGTTAAAACCACAGGAGACAGAGGGTTGGGATGATGGATTATAAAATTTCCTGCAGTCCCACCAGGAGAGGTCTCTACAGCCAAAGCAAAATGAAAATCTAAACAAAAATCTTGCTAATGTAGGCCAGGCCCAGAACTGCCTGGAAAATTGAGGATAAAAGTAGCTTTGTTCTCCCTTCTCACTCCCTGTTATTTTCTCCAGTCTTAATCCCCCATTTAGCTTTATCTTCCCCTATTACTCTACCTTTTTAGCATTCTGAGAATACCTCTGAGTACTACCTCTTTCTGTGTATACCCACCCTTTTCTGCTCAATAGTTTTTTGTTACTTGATTAACTCAGTAGCTAGACCAGTTCAGAGACCTGGCCTAAAGCTTCTATTTTGATGACAGGAGACCAGAATCTGTTATAGGCACACTTAATAGAATAGAGCAGAGGTTTAGGGAGAAAAAGGGCAAGCAGTCAAAGAATTCAGTATTCCTGGGGATAGGCTTAAGTGTTTGACTATTAGGCAAGTTCAGCAATTGTGTGTAGCTATGTAACAGTAGCTACATTTAAATGACTAGACCATGTTTATTTACTTGTTGAAGAGTTTGAAGCAAATATCATCATCATCATCATCATCATCATCCTTATTGTCATCCTCATCATCACTTTAGGGAACTAAAGCTCTCATAGATTAAACGTTTTTCTAGTTAGTATACTACTATATCAGAATTCACACCCACGGGTGACGCTCAAATCACTACTCTTACTACAACAGCCTGATTCCTTTCTGGGCATCTCAGCAGATGAGCACAACATGAATACAGACATGCCTGGCAACAAAATGATGTGCGGATGTTCAACTAGGTAGCCATATGGTGGGCATTAGAAAAGTCTGCTTGGAAGTAATAGAACATCTGCCGTGGGCCTAAAGTTCAGGGGCAGGATTCGAATGCTGAAGGTATGGGCAGAAAATAAATAGGGCTCAATGTTAGGAGAATTATGCTTCCTGACAGTTATCAAATGTAGGCCCTCGTCTCAGATTGAAGAAGTCATCTGGCATTGTGGGCTGAGTCCTAGAAGCCAGTTACTAAGTGTTGGGGAGTCAGGAGGAAAAACAAGGAAATGGGGAGAAAATATATTCATGTGTATTTGGGATAGGGACTTATAAATTTCAGTGAATCGTGTAATTGTCTCAAATGAACATAGAATTAGTCCCAGAGACTGGAGTATTGCATATGAAGATGAAGATTAAAGCAAAGAGGGAACAGACATTTTCTGGAGCTTCATTTTGTGGTATTAGAGATTTAAGTGAAAATTATACAGCCCAACTTAGCTGAGTACAAAAGGGACGTTTAGAATCAGAACTCCAAAACGAAACACGACAAAATGTAAAGGCATTATGCTTCATGTCCCTAGAACTTACAAACACATTTCCCTGCCTAAAAGCACTGAATGATGCTGTCACATTTCTAATAATCATGTGAACTGTTACTGCAGCCTCAGAGTCCTATCTAATGTGTGTTCTGTCCAGTTGTCTGACTTCCACTCTGCCACTTTCTCCTGCCTTCACTATTCTTCATGAGGGCTGCTCCAAGGAGGTGCTAGTACTTTGGGTGGGAAAATTCTTTCTGGAGTAGGAGTGTTTCCAATAGTACTAGCTAGTTAGCACTCGTGACCTTGTTCAGGAAATGCCAGCAACACCACCACACTGTCGCATGACACACAAAAGTGTCCCAACTCACTTCTAACACTCCAGTGGAGACCTTATCTGTGACTCTCTGGCATCCTTTCACTGTAATGTGCCATGCTCCTTCTCATCTCAGGGATGTCACTGTTGCCTTGGACTTTCTGCCCATGATGTTTCTTACTCCTAGTCACTTCTCCAGTGGCATCACTCATTCCTTTATTAGAGCATTTATCTTATTCTGAATGACTTCCTTTTCTTTGATTTTTTTCTTTCCTGTTTTCAGTCTTTTCAAAATGCTTGAAAGATAAAGGAATCAGTAGAAAACCTCAAGCAAGATTGTTGATACTGAAAAAAGCAATAAACAAAACCTCCAAACTCAAAGGGTTATTTATCTCCCATTTTCATTGCACGGACTCTTATAGTTCTGGCATTCTGAGAATAGTGGAAAAGGGAAGTTTTGGAAATATTTCATCAGTAAAGCAAAAGGTAATCTCCCCCCAGAGACTTACAAGGTATAATTGAGAGTACAGTGAATGTTTAAATTAAGAATTAAAACAGGGGCTCCCAACCCTCAGCTATGGACCTGTACTGGTCTATTGTGACCTGTCAGGAACAGGGCTTCATGGCAAGAAATGAGCAGTAGGCAAATTGTAGAAGTTTCATATATATTTACAACCATTGCCCATTATTCACAATTCCACTTGGAGATTTACCTTCTGTCAGAGGAGCAGTGGCATTAGATTTTCACAGGGCAGTGAAAACTACTGTGAAGTGGGCATGAGAAGAATCTAAGTGGTGTGTTCCCAGATAAGAATCTAAGGCTTGATGATCTGAGGTGGAGCTGAGGCAGTGATTCTAGCACTGGGGAACAGCTGAAAATACAAATTAACATTAGCATAGGGCTTGACTGAACAGAAACTATGATAAACCAATTTCTTACAGTCTCATATTAAAATCCTATTAGTGAATGGGTAGTGACAATCAAACTGCAACTGTGGCAAGGTTTTAAGTGACAATCAGACACTTAAAGAAAAAAAAGAACCAGACACTTGTTTTATTTCTTAGTAGCCAGCCTATTATTTTATTTACCATTTCTGTCTGCATGCCTTTCCCATGTTGTACACTTGCCTCAATCACAGTTTTGATAAACCTACATGCTAACTTTAGCCAAAACCGAGCAAAAACAAACATCACTGAAGAGTTTCTTTGGAAATACTCAATGATGAGACTGTAGAAGACTCTAAGACTGTTACATTTAAAATAAAATACCAAGAATCTGACTTAAATTATGAGTTCATTGCAACAACTGATTCATTTGCTAAGTCTGCTTTATATAATATGTGGTAACCAGTTATCCAATGAAACATGAACTTTTCTAACTACTTTGCCATATGGTGACTAAGTACCTTGTATTAAAAGACAAGCTTTTGAAGTTTTTCCAAAAGAAAAAAAACAACCCATGAACACAAAGAGCAGAAGCAATTATTGATGATCACCACTTGATCATATGTGTCTGTACTGAGAGCATCATTCTTAGTGTCTACTGGAAATGATAAACTACGAAGCCCTTTACTAATAGTAAAGAGTTGATTCTACCTGCTGTTAAAAACATTTGTCATGAACTTTTGGGAGAAGCTGCAGTTCAAAAGGTGGCATGAATTCCCTTTTCAGCTAGCACCATAGCTGGATGAATGATGAAATAGCAGAGGATATTGACACAAAACTATTAGAAAGGATTGATGAGTCACTGGAGTATATAATCCCAGTTTGACGAGTCTACTGATATTGGTAGCAAGGCAACAACACTTGTTTTTATATGGTATATTTTTCAGGAGGCTTATATAAGGATATATGATGCATGCTTTTGTTACTGAGCAACACCACAGCTGTAGAACTATTTAATACCTTGAGTGATTACAAATAAGGAAAATGGAATTGGTCGTTTTTATGTTGGTATATGCATGGATGGAGCAGCTGCCAAAACTTAAAGGCTTTCTGGCTTCAGTACTTGGGTCAAAGGGGTCATTTCTGAATGTGAATCTATGTACTGTTCCATCCATGGAGAAATAGTGGCTAACTGACAAATACTGGCTTGTTGAAGAATTCCCTTGAATTTAACAAGACGTGATGACAATAATCGAACTCATTAAAGTGTATGCCCTTGTGTCTATTTATGTAGCCCTATGAGGAGATGGTTGCAAAGCATGCATGTCTTATATGCAGAAGTGAGATGACTTACCAAAGGTGTGTCACTGGCCAGAGATTTTGAGTTATGAGAGCCACTTCTGAGTTTTTTTTTAAAATAAAAATAGTCACTACTGGAAAGCATATTTCTGTGACATACAATGGTTCCCAAAACTTGCTTACTTATGTAAAATATTCAACATACATAATAAACTTAATCTTACATCACGTGACAGAATTACAACTGTGTTCAAGTTGGCAGATAAAGTGACTACATTCAAAACCAAACTGGAATTCTGGGGGTGACAAGTGAACACTGGGATTTTTGATGTGTTTCAAACTTTAGTAGAAATTTTGGAAAAGAGTAAGTCAGGGCCTTCTTTCTCCAAGCTGGTGCATGATCACTTAGCTTTAAGAGTTTGAGGATTACTTTCCAACCACAAAAGACCTCAAACTGGGAAGGAAAGGTGCTGTGAACTATTTGTTGACCAAGCTAAGTAAATTAATGTTGTTCTTTCTAGAAAATGATTAACTTTCTCACATCACAAATTATGGTGGTCTTAAAAGTATGTCTGAGACAACTTCAAATCTCTGATTGTTTTAGATAAAAGTCAACGTGAAATATCCTGAAATTGTCACTAAAGCACTGGAAAGCCTGCTTTCATTTCCAATATTCTATCTTTGTGAAGCATAGTTTTCTGCAATGACAGGAACCAAAATGAGATTATGGAGTAGACTGGAAATAAGTAACACATTTTGGGTGGCATTGTCTTCCACAACCCCTAAATGAGATCTCTTAGTTGCAGGAAAATAAGTTCATGGCTCTCACTGATTTTATTTTATGATAAACTGCATAATTTATTTATATGTTACAATGTAATAATGATAGAAATGAAGTGCACAATAAATGTGATGTTCTCTCTCTCTCTGTCTCTCTGTCTCTCTGTCTCTCTCTCTCTCTCCCTCCTCCCTCCTTTCTCTTTCACTCATGGTTCTGTTTCTCTGGAGAAAACCAATACATTATTTCTTCCATTGCCTTTCTAGCCTTAAGGGTGAGAGCGATTTCCTATCCTTCTTAGTTTAGAATTGTCTCCCTCTTCCCCGAAAGCTCTTTAGGGGTCCTAGCACCTTTGTGAACCAGTTCTTCATGTTCAGTTATCTTTCCTGAAATATAATATGGGTGTTGTCTTCATAGACGAATTCAACCTTATCCATAGGCATTTTTTTCAGCATTCTTCTCTCAGGAGAAGCTAGACTCTTTTCTTTAGCAGTAAATAAGGATAATCTCAAGAAAATCTTAGAAGAAAGAGATTATATTTCAGTGACATTGTCTGCCCTGTCTAGTTAAGAAATCAAACTTACAAAAGAGTACAAAATTATTGGGTGGAGCAATGCTGTGATCAAACAACCCACCACAGGACTAAGTGACGTTGCCTATGGAGTGAGGGAATTAGGCGATTGAGCTGGTAACTGAGTGTGGAGGCTAGCACTGGCTGTGAGGTTCTGTATGAGCTGGTGGGATTACGTGTTTGTAGAGTGCAGGTGAGTGGGACTCAGCTGACGACATGTGATAGAAAATATAGTCAATATCTAAATTAAAAAATTAATGCAGTAGCAGATACACTGCCACTAGTCTCCCCGAAAATAACCCCCTCTCACTTTGAACATGCTTAACATCCTTGTCATTTTCTGCAGCAGCTCTGGAAGTTCTTTCTTGTGAGTGTTGTTAGTTGCACCGTCTTGGCTCCTCAATGTCCTGGATCAACTCAAGGCACTTACCTTTCATATTCATTTTGGCTTTGGAGTAGAGACAGAAGTTGGGTAGTGCCATATCTAGTGAGTAGGCGAATGAGGACACACCGTGATGTTTTCATGAGTCTGCTTTTTTGTTTGATGGTGTCTGGTAACAGCATTCACTGTCTTATTGATCACATCTTGTAAATACACTCATGAAAGAGGATTTCCAGAACTGCTTCAGAAAATGGCGAGAATGATGGGACAGGTGTGTTTGAAGCAAGGGCAAGTATTTTAAATTGGGGTGAATGGCAGTGTATCTTACACTGTAATACATTTTTAACATTTAAGCATAGTATTTTTTGTTTTTTTATTTCAAAGTTTTCTTTTCCTTTTTTCTTTTTTAAAATTTTATTGGTGCATTTTAGATATACATAATAGGACATTCAGCATAGAGAACTTGTACCTGTACAAGATGTATCTTGCTTCTTTTTTAGCCATTCCCCTCCCCTCACTTCATTCCCTCTTCCCCTCCTTATTTACAAAATCTTTGTTTCTGTTTTATTTCTTCTGCCCTTTTTTGTTGTTGACCCTTCCTTCCTTTCTCCTTCCCATTTCTTTGTTCCCCTTCCCATTTGAACATTTTCTTCCTGCTTCCCAATATTTATTACACATTTTGGTTCTTATTTATACTTCCAGTTTCTCACACCAGAGAAACAGTGCATCATTTAAACATGTGTGTCCAATTTATTTCACTTAGGAGTATTCATCATATATTTTGAACACAGAACATGGCAGCCTGCCATTGAACTTGGCAATGTGTATGTGTGCATGTATGTGATGTTGGGAACTGGGTTTGAGTGTTCACTTGCACAGAACTGTGACTGAGTGTATGTATGGGTTAAAAATTACTGTGTGAGGGCACGGGGTTGGGGATAAGTATACAAGTGTACTTGTATGTAGGACTGGGAAATCTGTGTGAGTGGTACAACTGAGTCAGTGCAAGAGAATGTAGAGGAGAGTGACTGTTAATTAGCACGAGTGAGCATGAGAGCAAGTGACCGAGAAGGAGTGGCACAGAGGGGCTGTAAGATAGTGTGATCAGCTGAGATGAACTGTATGTGCGAGTGTGAATTGCCTGAGTATGAATAGGGATGAGTAGGAATGAGTGAGAGTAGGTGTGAGCAGGGCTGGTTGGGCCTGGAAGTCTGTGTGACTGTGTATGACAGACAAGGTGGTGAGAATACTGAGTGTGAACAGCACTGAGGATGAACTGTGTGTCCGAGGTGAGGGAGTGAATTTACAAGGAGAGCAGCTGCCCTTGAGTGAGTCACTGTGCCTGTGAGGGAGCCTATGAGTATGAATGAGGCTGGGTGAGACTGAGCAGGGCTGGATGGACATCACTGGCACAAGCGTTCAGAGCAGAAGAGTCTATGGGAGTGAGTAGGAGTCTGATTGTGGATGATTGTGTGATCGAGAATGGGGCTGAGTGATTGCAAATGGAAAGGACTGAATGTAAACCATTGTGGGAAAATAGGGTTTGAGTGTGCATGATTGTGAGGGCAGGCGACTGTGTGCCATTCGGTGTGTAAGTACGACAGGGTGTGTCTGTCCACATCCTGTTACCACTGAGAAGAGGCAAAGAAATAGCTGAAATCAGTTAGGCACTTAGAGATTAACACAGTGAAGTCAGAATCAAGGAAGCTGTTAAGCAGAAAGGAGCTAAGAGGACACAATTATTGATCAATAATGCTAAAAAGAAAAATTTCAGAACAGGAGGACAAGGTGAGGGAACAAGTTTATCTGTATACATAATAATTTATGTTGTACCAGTTTTTGTGAGAACTATTTTACACCATTGTACTTTTAGCATTTATGTTTATTCATTTGATCAATTTATTTTCAGGTATTGGTACCTTCATCATTTTGCTCACTTTAGATGATATTCAAAATCAAGAAAAGCCCAGCTCTCCTTGAACATTTCTTCTATTTTGTGACTGTCAAGAGAATTGTGTCTTTAAATAGTACACGTAGGAGTAGATTCAGATTTTTGTGGGGCCTGAAGCTTATATAATTTGGGGCTTATCTTTAAGAAAACAATAAATATTATGAATTCAATAACTCTAGGGACCATTCTGGCCTTCAGTAAGTGAGAGTCCTGGGAGCTGGGGGTTCCTTAGCATCATCCCGTGCAGGTACGTTCAAAGCAGAACAAACCTGTTTAACTTTTAAGTGTTGGAGTCAGAGGTTAACTTTGTTCATTTTGCTTCAATTTGAAGTTAGTCTAACCTTTAGAAAAGCTATCTGGCCAGATAACTTATTCAGTGTTAACTAGAGGCATTTATGCAAATTTAGACTATTCCTGAGTCCACAAAAATTTAAGTACCACAAGAATTTAGTACTGAAAGGGCAAATTATTTTATAAAGAAGAGCTGATTAATTTAAAAGTTTAGGAGACAAGGCATATAGGAAGAATTAAGATGTTTCATTGTATGTACCAACTCCTTATACGAATATAATCATTATGTACTGCAAACATATACTAATAAAAAGAAAACTTAAAAAAAAGAAGGGAAATTTCACTATAGAAATCTGTTCCCTTGAGATACTCAAAGGAATGTCCTAGTTTAGAAAGAAAAGAACATGAGGAAGCTTAGTTCTAAAAGGTGGGTTTCTGCTGTAGGAAGATAGCTACTTTCATACTCATTGGAACTGAACATATTTTATAGGAGAAAACCAACATTTTCATGGAATAATCAATGGATATATTATTAGTTGTGAATGTGATGAAATCCAAAATGAGTGAATAAGAGAGGACAAGAGGGCTCACTGGAAAAAGTAAATGTTATATAGAAACAAATATAAGTATGTACATATAAATAAAATTTCCAAAAATGCCATTAATAATTTCATTTGATAATTAATTTTCAGGATGCTAAGTATTCTGAATTTATCAAAGAAATGCCTGATTGTGGCAAAAGAAAGGTTGGTTGGCTTTGGGAAGCAATAAGCTTAGGAGAAAAAAAGTCATCTTTACTAAAGGTCAAGGTCAAAACGTTTAATTTCTTTTACTGATTCGCTGCATAATCTGAAGATGTCTGGAAAGAAGCCAATTAAAAATACAGCTACAGAGAACCCTTCAGGGAAAGACACAGCACTAGCTGTCCCTGAAAGTGTTCTCCTTTTCTCCTTTTCTCTCCAAGTGATAAATAAACCCTGATTACCTCTTTATCAAGGAAGGTTACGTATTTGCTAGTGACATGTGGAAGTACATCTTCTGAACATCATAGTACCCAATTATTCTTACAGAAAACAGCTTTATTTTTATATCACATACAACAAAAGACAAGCTGTCTCCTTCGGTGTGCTTGTTTTTTTTTGTATGCCCAAACAACTCTATCAGGAGTAATGTTTAAAACTCTGACTTAGATTTTGTTAGACTTTGTGGCTAGACACATTCGAGCAGATGAGTAATGTAATGATGCTAATGTTATGATGCAAGAAATAATACTAAAAAAGAGGGTCCCCACCCAGGCTGTGTTCTTTGTCACTATACACACACACACACACACACACACACGCATACATATGAATGCATATACATATATATTGTGAGAAGATCTGAGTTTC
>RJWT010015680.1:0-20276 GCA_004365215.1 Cuniculus paca | reverse complement strand
TCGAGGTCTGAAATTCTATTTTCACATTCATTGAGGCGGCTTTGCCAGCTTTCGATGGCCTTCTTGATTTCCTGGATATCTCTTTGAATCTGTTTCATGCATTCTAATTCTTTCTTGTATTCTTCATTCAAGGTTTCCATCCTTTTGCAGTGTTCCTCTATTTTTCCAACTATATCTTCTTTAGATGTGCTCAGCATCTTTTCCATTACATTCATCATCTCTTGTTTTACCTGGAAAATCATTTCTATCCTCAGTTCCTTTAAAGTCTCATAGAGTTGTTTCTTTACTTCAGTTTCTATCATTTCAGAAGTTTCAGGTGTGTGGCTCATATTTTCTTCTGTGTCCATGTCTTTTTGGCTTGTTTGGGAAGGACTGGAGAATGCAAGGTTGCATTTTGCTCTTTTGTTTTGTCATTTTCCTGTATTCCACTGTGGGAGGTAAATCCAACATGCCACAGTTGAGGTGCCAAGGCTAGGTGATACTCACAATGCATACCTTCAGCTCCAGCCAAGACTACCACTGTGGCTGTTCTGATGTTGGGTGGTGTCTGGGCGGAGCCCAGGCAGGATGCCAGAGAAGCTGTGAACTTCCCGGGCCAGTGGGGGAGGGGTGCAGACTCCCACCTGTCTGTTGGGAAGGTCCCAAGCTGCACAGCCAGGTGGAATTCGCTGTACACACCCCCAACCCAAGTGAGGCCCAGAGAAGCAACTGCCAGGCTGCTCCGGGTGAATGGGTGGGGCCTAGGCAGGACCCCAGAGATGCACCAAAGGGCGCTGGCCAGTGGGGGACAGACACGAACCGAAACCCCCATGGCCTCCTGGCAAAGTCCCAAACTGAATGGCTAGGTGGAATTCGCTGGTCACGCCCCCAACTCAAGCCGGGCTCAGAGCAGCAGCCGCTGGGCCGCAGCGGGCAAGCGGGCGGGGTGCAGAGAGGACCCCAGGGACGCCCCGAACATCCGTGGCCGACGGGGGCTGGGCGCCGATTTCTATGGGTCTGCAGGACTGCTTATTTCTAAAGCAGAAATCACAGCAAACAATGTTAAGAATTGTTGAATGATACACTGAAATATAAGTGGCTCAGTTAAGTAAACTACAGTATGCAGAATATATAGCCAATTCCAATCATATTGTGAAAGCACGATTGTGGGGAAGCTATCCACAATCTATTAAGTAGAAAAACTCAAGTGACCGAGCAGTGCATTCTCAGAAGCCTCTACCTGTCCTGGGGCAGGTGAGTCTTGGCTGTCCACAGTCTCCTTCTCTCTGAATCATCCTCAACCTCCCAAATGCTAATCTTTTCCAGATCCTCTTTCCTGTATTAGAGAAAATGTGAAAGGAAAGAAAGAAGAGAAGGAGGAAAGAAAATAAAAAATATTGTCTTTGCTTCAGACTTACTTTCTAAGGTTTCCACTAGATAATATGGCACTGGGTGTACTGATGACTCATAAGCTCCAGGGAGTAAGGCTGTTCACCCCTCCAGGAAGGAGGCCTAGTCTAAAGGATACCTTCAGCCAAGTGAGGCACTCAATATTTACTGAGCAGAGACTAAGCATCTATACAGTGCTGGGCAAAAAATGTAGAAATAGAAAATGCCATCCAGTTGTCCATGAGATCAAGGTGATAGCAACATGATCCCTATGCACTAGCAGCCTTGAAGAAAAGAGTGAGCAGCTGTCTGAAGAAGCAAGAAAATCTTCACAGTGAAGACAGTTGTCCACAGGACTCTGAAAGCCTGAACAGGAATTTGCCATGCAGAAAAGAGGGACAGGAAATTCCCAGAAGGAAAACTTAGAATATAAATGCTAGGTTCAGTTTACTTCAGAAACAGGGAAAAGGTACATGCACCTGGAATGTAATATATGGGTATGTACCTTCATTGCAGCACTTCATTCGTTATTTTCAAATCATTGATTTATCTATCTTTCGCTCCAGATTGCAAGTTACATTAACTTACCCATTTTACTTTCCTCACGGTTGGGACACACTAGGAGTGCAACATTTCTTGACTTAAACTCAGGTGAGAGATAAGTGGAGTAGAATATAAAGGGTTCTATGGCATGCCATGTATGAATGCTATCCTAATCATAATTTTAGCGAGTGAGGAAGCTTGATGAAGACTTTAAACAACTAAAAGAAGGAGGCATTGTCTGTCTGGTAGGGAAAGAGATCTGCTGGCTGGTTGTGTGCTGGGGACCAGAGTAAGCCACATAGAGGGAGCAGGCAAAGGTGGTGGGCAAGGGAGGAGAGACGATGCAGTGTGCACAGGGCACGAACTCTGAGGGGGGTCTCAGGGAATTACAACCTCAGAGAGAAGGGGCGCCAGAACATCCTGCAAGCTCTGCTCCCTACCTTTCCACACCTAACTTTCTTGCCTTCTATCTCTCTTCTTCTCCAAGTCCAGGCTTTAAAGCAGAACCACAAAGAAATTACTCAAATTCCTCTATACAGAGTTGCAAAGGAAAGTCGGATCTTCCAGATATGAGAATTAGGAGGGAGGATGCATCAGTTCTTTGCCTCAGTTGCTGATGCACATGGCTAGTTTTACTTAGATGCTCCTTTATCTGTCACCTTGAGCAGCAACGACATTAAACAAACTCATACTGAGCAATATTTCTTTCTGTGCATTTCCTGCGGCTCACATGCAGAGTGTGGCTAGATCCTCCTTTGGGTACAAGAAAGATAAGCCACTTCTGAAAAGCAGCATTTTGAAGATAAAGTACTTGGAGCAGTGCCCATGTTTCACAGTCATCCATCCATGTACCTCCACCTCCTTGCTCTTGGCCCTCCTTGCTCTTTAGAGTGGCAGTGAAGAAAAATCACTTCCACTCTATTTCTAAAATTATAAATATCCATTTATTAAATAGGTTCTATAATAAATTTAACACAGACTCATTGTCCTAATTTAAGTCAGAGCACGAATTTCCCTCTTATCTTCTAAATTTTTAACATGCTTAACTATGTTAATGTCAAAGTAACTTCATATTTCAGTTAGAATGGTATAGGAAAAAGAAAAAGAATCCTTATTTCAGAAGAACGTGTAGACTGAGTAATAATGCTGTCAAGCTTTGAAATTCAAAGCAATGCATTTGCTATCTTTATCAAAAACATTAAAATGCTACTTTATTTTGAAAATTATTCAGAACTCATTGAAAAACAACAAAGCAGACCAAAATGTCTTTTCCATAATAAAAGAGGCTCAACTGATAGACTTTTAGGGGAGAAGGATTATAACTCTTCAAAAGTGTGTGATTTCCAGTAGCATGTACATTTGTATTTCACAACTATTTTTAAAATAAACCTATATTTATGATCCTATGTAGAACAGAGGGAAATAAAAAAAAGCATACATGCATTCATTATTAATCAGATATTAAAACTAAAGCCATATTTTGCTTCTGGTTGAAAAAGAGCTTCAAGGAAAAAAACTGAAGTCAAACAACAGAAAACTTTGCACTTTATTCAGGTTTAGATATAATGCTGAAAAGTCAGTCTTTCCACTTAACCACATGTAATGTCAAATTAAACAGGAGATAGGATCAAGTATATCTCAAAAGTGGAAGCCTTTAAAGGTAAAGCAGCTAAGAGACGTGATCTCTTCATTGGTGACTCATATCAGGTCATTTCCAGAATGAAAAGGACTCTAAAATCTTTGCAGCTACTGTTCCTTTTACCCAGAATGCTTTTCCTCTGGTTCTTTCCATTAATGCAACTCTCTTATCCTTTGCAATGTGATTCACTTCCTTAGAGACACCTTCATAAATTATTTTACCCGTATCGAGTCTGAAACTAATAATTTTCTCTCCTGGACTCCTGGTTAGTGTATTGCTGTGATTTCAATGTGTCTCCCAAAAGTCTGCATGTTGGTAGCTTAATCTTCAAATTCATATGCTAACAGTACTTAGAAATGAAGAAGTAGTTTGTATTAAAGGAATCATGAGGAGAGACCTCCATCTTGGCCTCAGTGGCTTTACAGGAAGAGGAGGAGAGATTCCAGGTAGTACACTAATTCTGTCTTACCATGTTGATACCCTCTACCATGTTATGATTCAGGAAAAAAGTTCTCACCAGGTGCTGGTGCCAAGCTTTTGGGTTTTCCAGCCTCTAGAACCACAAGCTAAATTACCTTCTGTTCCTTATGGGTTACCCAGTCTGTGATACTCAATGATTTTTACCCCAAAAAAGGACTAAAATATTCTCCTTTTGTGAAATTAACTTATATCCTATTGCTTCCTAGCACACTGTTGTTGTCCCTCTGTAAAATATAAGCTGGTCCAAGTCAGGAACTAGGTTGGTCTTATTATTAAGCATCATCACAGCCTGAAGCAGACCCTGGTGACAGCGGACAGACACTCAATAAACTTTTGGGCTCTACTGAATTTGTGCTATCAGTCACCAGAAAAAAATGTATTCATGCATCTTATCAAGTATGTGAGTCTTCTGTGCTCTATTCTGATTCCTGGAGGTCCATAATCCTACCTTGGTCATGGCTCTTCCCTGAAGGTGAAGCCCTCTTGGAAGAAAATGTTTCAAAAGTTGAAAGACTGCCTGGCAAAGGCCTCTTACAAGGCCCTCAGAGTTTGGGTCCAAGAAGGCAGAGGACTTCTCAAAAAGAGTTTATTTCCACCATTCCACTGAGAGCCAGAGGGAAGCTTTAGGAGAATCCATTCCACTTGGAGCTCTGAGCATCCCGGGGAGTAGCAGCTGTAGTTATCACTCTCACTAGTGATGTTTTCATCCCTTATACTTCAAAGCATCATGGATTTGGGAAATAATACAGATGTTCTGGTTTGAGTGGAACTCCCAAAGCTCATGTTGAAATTTAACCCCTACTGTGACATATTAAGAGATGGAATCAGGTTTGACCCTTAAGATAGGATTAGATTGAAGACTTTCTTCTCATAATTAGATTAGTACATTCATGGATTAATGTATTTACTGGCTAATGGGTTATCTCAAGAATGGGTCTGCTACAAAAGTCAATTTTCCTCTGTCACTTCTATGTTCTCCTCTTGTGATGCAACACCCTGAAAAACATTGAGATTCTACAAAGACCTCACAAGCAAGAAAGCCTTCACCAAATTTGGTTCCTCAACCTTGAACTTACCAGTCTGTTAGCTAATAACTTATTTTTTGTAAATTTACTAGACTCCAATATTCATTTATAGCAACAAAAAATGGAGTGGCACTAGGTTTATACAAAGAAGATTTTTTTTAACCATTTACATTTGCATTGCCATTTCTTCCTAAAGCATGTTCAGACATGAATATGTACTAATGCAAGGCACCTCATCTAACCCTCACAAAAGTCAGACCTTTGCAATTGGAGCTTGTTCCTTTGAAATAAATTCTATCACTAGCATTCCCTATCACAATATTTTCCCCAGTAGAGTTTGTGTCTGTTTCAGGTATTTTGCATTATTGGTACAAAAGTACTTTTTAAGGAAAGGAGACAAAATTAAAGCAAAAATTCACTTTGATTCTTGTCATCTTTCCCTTCCAGAAAGGGTAGAAATTATCCAAAAGAAGGGAGTAAAAGGGCAACCCTTCTAAACTCTGACTTCACATAGAACATCTCAAGAATCCTCAAAATAATCACAATAGCAATCCACAAGGTTTGACATGGGTGTGTAGGAGAGCTGTGAGCAATGCTGAAATCCATTCAGGTATTTGCAAAACTTCTGAGCTAAAGCAGAAATTAATGATGTACCTATTTTCAATTCTATTGTTCTTTTGATGATTATTCACTTTGGAAAATATTTAAATAACTGATATTTCCACCATGAACTTACAATTTCAAAATCTTTGGTGTTTTTTGTGATTTGTTTTTATTTAAGGTATCTTTTATGACACCAGATAGCTGCCAAAATCTAAAAATCTCCCACTTTGTACTTTAAACAATTGAATTATTTGTTGCTAATTGTGTTATCTATCTATTGGTCTATCTGTGGGGAAAATTTTTCAAAAATACCTTAATAAAATGACAGTGTGATATTTCATCTTTTCATTTAAAAAATTAAAAATGTTTCTGGTCTCATGAGGAACTTCCACATAGCAATACAGGAAAAGATAACTTAAAGACACGTAAGATTTTGCTAGGTTTGAGGTAAAACTCCTTCAGAATAATCATTGTCTAAAGAGAATGGTCAAAAACTAAGATTATAAAAGTACAAGCAATTTCAAGAAATTTCCCATTGCATTGTTACATAAATAGGGAAAGTAAAGAAAAATGGTGACAGGGAGGTGCTGGGCCCCAGCTAACAGGATGGGGATGGAGTGTCTTGGGGAGTCATAAAAGCCTTTGAAAGGAATTAAAAATGCCAGGAAAGTAACCCACTGCTTTAGCATTGTCATGGACACAAAATCATCACAATGAAACTGTCCTTTTTCATGCCTCAAGGATACTCCATGTCTCTTTAGGTAAAGCAGAGAGGCCTGTGGTGCTTTAAGGAAAAGTATTTTCTCACCTGGAAGCTACAAAGAAACTAAGCAAGAACTATGCAAGTTCCAAAATGTAGCCCTCACACACACTCAGCAGAATCCAGAACACTTGGGGTAACTCTAGATTAGTGATGCAGAACCTTTTAGAACTTTCAATGATAACTAACAGCCCATGGTGGCATGCATGTCGTAGGTTTGCCACTACTGCTCTAGATGATATATTATCAAAACTTCTAGAGCTCAATTTTATGTGGCTCAGATTCTAGCAACATAGGTAGCTCTGGGTCTGGATATATGTCACCCCAAATGCTGAAAACTTAAAGTATTTGGTAAAGCCTTCAAACACATGTTTTCATTTTGTGAAGTAGTATTAATTGCCTAAGTGTTCCTTCCAACTTACAGTGAAACAAGAACTCGACTTTTTAGATTTAAAAATATGTATATCTTATTTCATAATTAAGATCTATTTCAAAATAGTGATCATTCTAGGATTACATATAACACATCATAGAAGAATGTCTTAAATATACTAATGCACAAGTACAGTTTGTTAGTTATTCTGACATAACCTGAGCAGGAATTTGTATTATTTTCCTTGAAGCTAAATTAATACAATATTTTATTGAAGTATAAAAATCACTATATATTGATTTATATGCCATTATATACTTAATTGCCTTATTGAACTACAATATCTACATTTTATTTCAAATTCTAATAAACTTTGAAGATCTTGAGTCCTACCTGAAATCAAATAAAAGTAGCAGTGAGCCATTTCTAAATGGCAATCTGATTTTACACTGCAAATGGGGAAGTTGACAGAGAAGTCCCTAAAAGTCTAAGTTATGTAAAATGTCAACTTATTCCTAGATGGCTAAACCCAGAGTCTAGTCTAGACTTACTGGAAAATATAGAGGCAGAAAAAGATCCAATTCTAATCAGGAAAGATGAAATTAACAAGCATAGTCATGGATATATGTGGATAAAAATTTTATTACATTCAAATAGCATCCATTGTAATGCCAAGTTTAATCCTTTGGTCCCAGGAGCCTCTTTCTATAGTTTGCTCATGATAAATATTGTACTAATGCTGAAAAAACTTCAAAACGATGCTCTAGTGAATTCAAAAATCGTAACAGGTCTCTTAAACAAAACAGCAACAGGATGAGGAAGAGGTAAGAAGGAAAAAGAAAAGAAACAAGCAATTTCTTTCATTAAATCCATGTTAAGCAGTTAACATTTAACAGCTTTGTTAAGTGTTGTTATGAGAAAGAGACCTTGTCTAAAAACTAAGTATTCTATGGTCAGCTTGCATTATCAAACCAATGATTGAACTTCATTTTTTGCTACTTTGTGTCACGTATATTTGAAATTCTAAAAGAATTTTCTAACATTCTACTCTCATTCTCAACATAATGCTTTTCTATCCTTCATCAAATCTTAAGAGATTGTAGCTCTGAGAATTGAAAGATGTGAAAAGTGCACTGAAGCAAAAAGCAAATCTCCTTTCCTTTTATTCCATAAACTCTTGTTCTGCTGTTCCCACCTGCCTTCAGGTTCTAGCAGGGGAACTGTAGACCAAGTAGCATAGAAACTGCCCCCAGTATTCAGGGTTTAATATATAGAAAATAGCACATTGGCAAGATAGTCTAGTGAAAAGTAATCATAACTGGTTTGGATTAAGTCTATTTCCCTTTTTTGTTTATAGTGAAAACTGGTGCCAAATAACTCTTACCAAAGCACATTTAATCCTTTCCCTATAAATAGCATGCCACTTTTGCCTACTAACCAGTGGATCTATTCACTGGATTAAGATGTGTGACCCTCTAGAATCTACCTCTGTTTTTTCTTACCACATTTATCTTTTTATACTTTTCAAAATGAATCATAGGGGATTAGAGGTATAGTTCAGATGTAGAGTGCCTGCCTAGCATGTATGAGAACCTGGGTTTGATCCCCAGCCATGGGGAGAGGGTATTCTAAACTTCAGCCAAGTCAGTCTTATTACTGACTCTTATTTGCAATTGTCTTGGTTCGTATTACTTTGCAATTTGAAATGCCCTTGATCTCTCCCCTGGCCCTTATACATACACATGCTCACTTTACACACATTCCAGCCCCGGGAGTCATGGACACCTCCAGATTTTTCTCCTTAGTGACTAGGGGAATTGATATCGTTAAAGGAAATCACATTTGAAATGTGCTGGCACAAAGCAGACCACTAAACGTGAGTTTGCTCTCTACTTCATGCATCAAAAGCTCAACCATCCTAACTTCATACAAATGAAAGCAGTACTTCTTCCATAATTCTGCTATGATTCAAGACATGTTTAGAATTCTTCTTACGGAATTATCTTCAGAACTCTATTAAGAATACATTCAACTGTTATTCCCAAATAGCTGGACAAGCAGATGTTTAATTAGCCAAAAGCATATTTTGCATATATAACAGGATATCTGGAGATCTGTGCCATCCAGGGGTAGGATGGCAGCACTATGGGGTGGTCAAGGCCTCACCTTCATCCATTGTTCTGCCCAACTACTTTTAGAATGTGGCTTTTGTCCTCAAGATGTCTTCGTAGTTAAAATATGGTTGATGCTGCTCTATATCCTGTACAAAGACACAGAACAAGGCAAAATGTCCAGAATCTTTCCCCACATTAGGTTTTGCCTCTTAATTAAAGATAAAAACCTTCCCAAGAACTTCTAACTGCATTGCCTAGCCACCCCAGGCTGCAGAGAAAAAGCCAAGAGATTGATTATTTCAGCTTTTCAGCCTCTATGATAAAGGAAACCCAGGGCCAGAGAGTTGAGATGCATACTGTAAAAGCCAATATCTTCATAGTTGACTTATAAGTACATACATTTATTAAAGAATTAGCTCTAAATTCATCTTGGAAAAGTGTATCAATTGTGAATATGCAAAACAACAGGTTGTGTGCTCTGCAGGCAATTCCAAAAAAGAAAATGCAAACACAGTTCAGACAATAGCAGCATTGGAATTATTAGTCAGGCTCCAGAAGTAGTTAAGGTACACACTACTCATCTAGATAGATGGCTTCTCTTATGTTTGCACTTTAACGAAGTCAACAGGTCACCACAGAGTGATATACTGACTCTTATTCCCATAGGTACATACAGTCTACCAAGAAGGCAAGAAGCTCTTAGAAGGCGGCTTGTGTTCTGTATCTTTCCATTAACCCTATTGCATCCCACAGGACACATAATAGAATGCACAAAGGTATATGATTCAACCCACTAAAGGCAAACAGAGCGCCACTTTATAAATGAGGCTCTAAGGCTGAGCAACTGGTATGTGCTGGCACATTACCCACTCTAATGCTATAGCCGCACTTAACTTAGACCAAACTTCAATGGGATACAGGACATTCATTTGCCTCCAGGGTTAAATCGGGGTGGATTTCTATTCTATATATGTGAAAAATTGCTCTGTAAATGTGCTGCTAAAAAGTTGTTAAACTTCTGACATCGCTACTCAGTTAGCAACTTCTCCACTGAGTATGGAAGGAAATACAGCTTTATATACAAAGGACAGCAGCAGTACACAACTAAAGCTCTAGGGGGATCATTCACTTGTCACTGATATTAGTGGCACCTCTGGAGCTGTTTTATGTACAATTTGTGAGACCATTTGCAACAACATTTTAGGAATATTCCTGGAACATGGACACTGCCTGCACTGTCCTTATTTAATAACTGAATGGTGGCTTAGAAAGAAAAATTATTCTGCAGGAGCTGATTAGAATTCCCAGGCATCCACTGTTGCTCAGCCCCTTGTACTTAGCTTCAGAAAGATGGAACTGCGATGTGCTGAGAAGCTCAGGAAATTTCACTGGAAAACCTAAAGGACTTCTGCAATCCAGTTCACAGCATGCTTCTAGCTACAACTCGGTCATGGTGAAACTATTTTCACCAGAAGTTCTTTTAGCTGCTTGGTAAATATTTATGAACGCACCAGCAATTCATACATAAAATGATTAGAGGTTACAGACTCCACGCAGGTCACAGTCAGGAAAACTAGGCATCTCTAAGAAAGGCCCTAAGAGAAAATAGCCAAACTGTAGGAAAAAGAATAAAAGAGCAGTAAGTATTGAGTATCTACCCCACACTAGGTCCTGTGGAGATGACAAAGGAAGCCTAAAACCAGTTGTCTGACTTTGAAGCGTTTACAACTAACATCCAAACTGAAATGAGCTCATTCATTCCTTGAGTAAACACTCAGTGAATCCTGGCTGACTGCCACATATCTGTCACCTCATTTTGTCTTCAAGACCTTAAGACAATGGTCCTATAATCTGAATCTTCTGTTCTCCTGTGGTTATGGGGTGATCTTGAGGTACTACAGTGGTCCTGGCGGGGCATCTGTATGCTGTTAACTCTCACTTGTGTTATGCTCTTACACTGTGTTTATTACCACAAGGTGTTCCTGCTGCTTGCGGTTGACCCCTAGTTTCACCCATTTTTTGTTTAGTCTTGAACGACATACTCAGCTTCTCTATACCTCCATTTCTTCATCTGTAAAATGAAGCTAATTATAGGACCATTGTGCTAGAAATTATAAAACTATCAATACACTAAAGACAGATGAAGTATTAATAATTTTATCCTTTGGCAGGTATGATATCTTATTAATCACTTAATATCAATTTTAAACTCTTTCAAAGCATACTTCCCTACCTGCCAAGGCCCTGTGAAGTGTTTTGTTAGCACTGTATTGTGTCTCTCCACCTTGGCTCCAGTGCAAGGAAGTTTTGCTATGTGAAATCAGATGCTCTTGGATTCAAGTGATGTCCTCTGAGATGTATGAATGCCACATGGGAGAGCTTAATGAAAATAGCTGCTAAGGTTCTTATAGTGCTTTTCCTAATCACAAACTCCATAATTGACAAAGGCAACCCCTGACTTTGTATATGTGTGTGGAAGGAAGGAGAGAGAGAAGAAAGCTTTCTGTCATTGTGAATTGGGTAGTGAACAACAGGGAGGAGCTTTCCCAGGCTCCTTTCCTTCCTCTGAGAGCAAGAGATTTGGAAAGTGATTCAACTAGTTCACTTTGCAAGTATTTCTTGACTCATTCCCACTGAGTTGATAAATTGCAACACAGCCATCCTGAGTTTGACTTATTGAAGAAGCCACAGTTAATGCCATCAAAGAGACAGATTGTGGTATAGGTTCCCGATCTCTCACCAAAGCATGTTTCCTGTGGTAATGAATATTTGGAAACAATATAAATAACTAGCATTAATTAATAATTAATTTAAATCATATTTATAGCACATTGCTGCCCAAAATCATGTTTTGAAGAATTTTTAATCCCATGAGACAATGTCACATTGTTGTTAAATGAAAAAGCAAAATATCAACTGTATTATTCTGAATTTAAATAATAATCTGTGCACAAACATAAATTTATAACATTTATAAACAGTGATATTTTATGTATATTCTTCTCATAATATATTGCATATAATGTATAAATATGTCATCTCTTTAATAGTGTGAATAATAATTTAAATATGTATGTACTCTAGTTATGTCATTATATGTTCATAATACATGTAATAAACAAATATGTATTTGTAAATAATATATAAATAGTATAGATATTTAAAAATATGCAACATACACCTCATATTGGAACAATATGCATAAAATATTGCTAAAGTTATTTCTGACTTTTTGCTTTATAAGTAACTTTTATACTATTCTTCATATCTTTAAAAACCTTTACTTCATTAATAAACATGTAATTTTGTAGTTAAAAAAGGCATTTAAGAAGCCTCTGATTAATTCAATAACTAGAATCACATTGTTTCTAGACACACACTTCTCATAACTTCCTTACTGCTCCCCAAACCTACCATCCCTCTTGCTACTTTCTGGTGACTATGGTGGCTAACTGATCAGCTCACACCCATCTGAGCCATCAGTACAGACTAATGCATGCTCATCAACCACAGTGCACACAATAGAAATGCATATGGCTATTAGGGGGACAGTGCGTTTGCCCTTAATTAAGGAATGGAAACTCTTCTACACTGAAAACCACACAGTAAAGATGGGAAGGCACTAGAGAAATAAACATGACATTTAGGAATTCCCTTCAAGAATCGAAATGGATACAATATGGAGCTCCTCCACATGATTATTTCCTCACCTAAGAAAGTACCTTTCTAATTATGTCATTAGAAGTTAGGGCTTCATAAATATATTGCACAGTTAAAATAGTCTTTAAACTATGACCCAAACCTAACATGCTTAATTTTGGTGGGTGGAGGAAAGCAGGCCATCTCAACGTCTAATCGATTGGTTTGGTCCAATCCCATCTATGAGTGTGTCCCACCATGCTTGCTCTTCCCTGAAGAGGACTCAAAGGAATCCTACATTAGCTCTGAAAACAGCTACTTGTAGGAGAATTTAAAGCTTTGTCCATGAGCATCAAGATGTACCAGAATCACATGTGGCCCTGAAAAGTTAAGTTTCCAGGCTTCATGTCAGGGCCACTGAGTCAGTGACCCTACTCTCAACTCTGGAGACCACACATCACCTGTGGTGATCCTCACACATCTTGAGCTTCACATACTGCATTACCACCTCAAATTTTGCCTTTTGAGGAGTTTTTCCTCATGCAATTGATTTTATTCTTTTCTTTTTTTTAATTAATACCTATTTGTAGTATGTAAAGAATACACTCATCTGAAAAATTGGTACATACACATATCACATCTCAATCTCCTTTCTCCAGTCCCTCATCCCTAAATCCTCTTCCCATCTCCATTAAGGCTATCTCTCTGTTTCCTATCATCTATTTTTTATTTTGCTCTTTATTTATACTTTGGGTTTCTCTTATAAAGAGACATCATGTGATATTTAACCTTCTCTTTCTGTTGTATTTCATTTAAAAAGCATAGCATTTCATTTAAAAAGCATAGCCCCCATGTGCATCCATTTTCCTACCAATCACTCGGATTTATCTTTCTTTACAGCTGAGTTTTGCTCTATTTTGTATATGTTTTCTTTATCCATTTAATGAACATATAGACAGCTTCCAATATTTAGGTATTATGAGTTGAGCTGCTATAAACATATGCATACATATATTACTGCAATATGATGCCTTAACTCTAGAGAAGATATCTAGAAAGAGATGTAGCTGAGTCAAAAGGGATTTCTACTTTTTAGTTTTTTGATGAATCTCCATACTGATTTCCATAGTCATTATACTAGTATAATTCCAGTCAACAACCAACATTTATTATTTTTTGAGTTCTTAATGGCAACCATTCTTTTTGGAGTAAGACAAAAATCTCACTACTGTCTTGATTTGCATTTCTCTAATAGCCAAAGATGCTAAACATTTTTTCATGTAATTATTGGTCATTTACTTCATCTTTTAAGAAGTATCTATACATTTCATTTGCCCACTTCTGATTGTATGTTTTATTTTTGTTGGTCTGTTTTTTTTTTTAGTTCTTTATATATTCTAGATATTAATCCTTTTTCTGAGGAGTAACTGGCAAAAGTGTTTTCCCATTCTGTAGGTTGTTTTTTTGTTTTGTTTTGTTTTGTTTTTTCCGCAGCACCAGGGACTGAATTCATGACCTTGTACTTGCCAGGCAGGTGCTTAGGCCACTGAGCTAGATCCCCGACCCTCATCTTTTTGAGACAGGATCTCACTGTGCTGTTCAGGCTGGCCTTGAGCTCACTTTGTAGCCCAGGCTGGTCTCGAACTCACAATAATCCTCCTGTCTCAGCCTCCTGAGTGCTGGGATTATAGGCATGCACCACCACACTCGGTTCTGTAGGTTGTTTTTAACTCTGTTGGTTGTTTACCTTGCTGAGTAGAAGTTTTTAATTTGATGTGATTGCATTTGCTGATTCTTGGTATTGTTTCCTGTGTAATTTGGGTTCTTTTCAGAAAGTCTTTGCATATGCCCAGGCATTCAAGAGTTTTACCTATTTCATTTTCCTGGAGATTAAGTGTTTCTGTTTTGATATTTATGTCTTTGATCTATTTTTTTTACTTTAGTACAAAGTGAGAGATATTATTCTAGATCCATTCTTCTACATGTATATAAACAGTTTTTCCAGCACGTTTTGTTAGGCCACCTTTTCTCCAGTATATTTTTGTCCCTTTTGTCAAAGATCAGATGTTGGATGTGCCTGGAGTGCTGTTCTTTTGTTTTGCTTTGGTTTGTTTTTTGCATCCCCAATTCTGTTCCATTGATTCACATGTCTGTTTTGTGACAGTAGCATACTGATTGTATCACTATAACTGTGTAATATAACTTGAAATTTGGAATTATGATTCCTCTTGCTTTTCTTTAGTTACTCAGGACTCCTTTGTCTGTTCTGGATCTCTTCTGTTTCCACCTACATTTTAGGATTGCCTTTTCTAGTTCTGTGAAGAAAGCTGTTGGTATTTTGATTGGACTTTCACTAAGTCTATGTGTTGCTTTTGATGATATGGCCATTTAGACAATACTGCTTCTGCTTTTCCAGGAACACAGAATGCCTTTCTATTTTTCTAATGTCTTCTTCAATCCCCTTTATCAGAATACTACAGTTTTCCTTATAGACATTTTTGTGACCTGTGTTTAGATGTCCCCCAAAAGCCTCGTGTGGTCATAGGTGGAGCTTTCTCAAATATGGCTAGGTCTAGAAAGTGTGATTCTGGGATGGATTTATGGTGCAATGCTAAACTCAAGGGAACTAGGATTAAGGGGATAAGTGCTACTCACCCTAAGTAACATAGATAAGATATAAAGAATAGAATGAGCTATGATCATCCCTTGCTTGTTTTACTATCTTCCTTCTGCCATTAACTGTTTCTTCTGTGTGGCCTGTTTGCCATACCACTCTGTCTTGGTGACAGCAGATGATGAACTAAAACCTCCACAAACTGTGAGCCAAATAAACCTTTCCTTCCTTAATTTCTGGTGTTGAACATTTTGTCTCAACAAGGAAAGTAGATGACAGATGTCTTTCTCTTCCTTGTTAAGGTTCATTCCTAGGCATTTTCTTTCACTTGCTCTATCTTACAGAAAACACAATTTAGAACCATGTTTCTTAAATGTAGTTTAAGACTTCAATAATATATCTCATTGGACTAGGACAATTTTCTTCCACTGTCAGTGAAAGTAAAAGCTCTTTAGAAGTCTACTTAACTAAAAACATCAAAATGAAATCCAGCATTAGTCATCTTGAGTTACTCTAGGGACTCATAAGGCACGTCCTCTAGGGGAAGAGGTCATAATGAGAGAGACTGAATACCAAAGCTCAGTAGAGATTAGAAGAGAGGTCTACATCAGATAAGAGGCTCAGCCCTGAAAATTACAGACATAACAATAAATTGGGTCCATGCTCATTGTGTATACACTTTGTGAGGTAACTTACAACCCAAGAGCATGGAAGGAGCAAGAGAGATCAACAGAACAAGATGACTGCGGCATCACAGCTCCCACAACCCAATAGCTAATTAACAGCCAGGTTTCTCGTGTAGTCCTGACTTCAGTTGCATTCTGTCAAGGACTCTACATAGCTCCAAATCAAGGAAAACCTCCAGAGAGGTTCTATTCATCATCAATCCCTTTGGGCTCTTTGGGAACTCCAATTCTCTTTCTTTGTTGACTCGTGTTTCACATCCTTGAAGGAATTCCAGAATACCTGTATCAATCTAGCTTACTAAATCATTAGAATTAAATTCCTAGAAGTTTTTCTTTTCCTCTCTTTTTTCTTTTATTTCTCTTTTTTAATTGTAACAGGAATCAAACTCAGTGACTAACACTTTGCAGGAAGGTGCTGTACTGCTGAGCTACACCCCCAGTCCTAGAAATTATATTTTTTAAAATGATTAAGACATCCTATTAAAGATTGGGACATCCCATAGAATAATCATGCTGAGTAACTCTGAGTTGGTAAGTTTTTTTAAAAAGCATAGAATCACAATATGTGAAAAATGTTAACCTATCTTAATGATCTTATATATTGCCTTCATTTTAGTATTAATTCAAAATTATTTGCACCTTCAATGTGCCAACTAGATGAAAATAAGTGGTGAACAAAGATAAACATGATTTTGTCCTCAAAGAGCTGTGTTGAGAGAACACAGGTAAGAATCAATCACATAAGTAGTGTAAGCTTTCAATGTTGATATGAACTAGGAAACAAAGGTCTGATGCTAAATGTGTCAAGACCAGAAATTGACCACACAGAGGTGGTAAGAATGTGACAAGAGGAGCACTTAGAGTAATGACAGAAGAGAGTCGAGGCAGAGTTATGTGGGGAGTAGGTTTGGTGAAACGTGTAGGCCAGATCAGGGTAGATTTGAAGGCCAGAAGAAGGGGTTTACCTTTATTCCAAGGAAAACAGGAAGACACTGGTGGAGGCCATTGGGGGGAAAAGTAACATGGAGGAAGGGATAGTGAAACAGGAAAATAAGACATGTCCATTAGGAATTGCAGCTTGCAAGACACCAGGCAAGAGACAGTGATTCCTTAGCCCAGGTGCACGTGGGTAGCAAGTAGTCAATGGGTTGCTTTGAAAGGCCTGCTCTTAGTCCTTCACTGTAGAAATAAGGACAGAGGAGCAGAGAGGCCAGATGAACTTCTTATTCAGATAGCAGTCTGCTGGGGCCCAAACCCAGCTTCCTAACGCTATCCAAAGAGGCAAAGAGAGTAAACCAAGGCAACAGGTCCCTCATGCTGCATCTCTAAAGTTAGTGCTCTTTGATGCACTGTGTTTCTGTGATAAGATAATCAAATTAACACCCAAAACCAGGCACGGGTGAAACATAACCCAGTGTGAGTAATGTGTTCAAGTAGCCATTTCTGAGGGAGCCCCACTACCCAGGCAGATGCCCTTAGCAAAGCGCCTCTGAACCTTAATATTCCAGACAACATAGAACTGTCATAGTCACATAATGCTTTGTATTTTAAAACTATGTCACTTACGCACAATTTCACTTGGTCCATATGACCTCTCTGCAAGGACACTAAAACAAATGCTCCTGTTTCCCTGATAATTGAGAAAACTTAGACACGGCGATGTAATCTGTCCATAGTTGCACAATCACAAACTCCATGTGGAGGAAAAAGATAACAGATACTTCCAGGCAGAGTAACTTTGAACAGAATCCAATGATATTTAGACTTTAGTGCCTCTCAAAGATCCCAGTAATGCATTCACATAAGCTTTTATTTTATAAAAACATAAAAAGTCAGAAATTCTTGTACTTTTTTACTTAATGAAGTTTTACCAAGCTATGTGAACATCAGGACCCAAGACATTTGGCTGCATTTCTACTGAAGAGCTAAGCCACCTGGCTGGCACCTTCAGTGCCAGGTTTGAACCATGAAGAAACAAAAGCCTTTCCAAAACTTCCAATACTACTCATCCAAATTTTTAAATTTTCCTCAGGCCACAATTATCAGAAGCAGACTGAGTAGCCAGTAGCCTTCTCAGCACAGTGATGGGACCTAAAATTAGACTAAATTAGTTACCAAATAGTTCATGGTAAACTAGCCATGGAAATATCATGACTGAGTGACCCATGGGAAGCATTGTATCCTGAACTCCAAAAGGAAGAGTGCAGAAGCCATAGGTATATAGGTATGATGGCCTACTATGGGACCGCTGTTGCTGGCCTGTTTGGTGGATGAAGCTGGATCCTGTCTGTTGGATTTGAAAGTTCTCAAGTAAATGGGTGTGAACAGGTATTCCCTAGCACCTAAGTGTCAACTCAGTGACTTCTTCCTTTTGTGCAGCAGCAAATGACTTTTCATGCTCTCCTCTTTAATCACAAACAGGCCATGAAGATGGAGAGCAGAAGGAAATAAAGAAAATAAAGGATTGAAGTCTTCTAGAAGAGGTCTCAGTATGGCTCAAATCAAATGCCTGCTGGAGTTGGAGCACATACAATAGATCTCCCCCATTGGCCTCATTTTCTTAAACTGAACCAGTGAAAGGGAAGAGGGGAGATGAAAACTTCTCCCTCAGAATAAGGAACCTCTGAGTGCCGAGTGGGAGGAATTAGAGACAATAGCATGATATCTGTCAACTTTTTAAAAATTAGAATCAGGAAATCCAAAAGTCAAGTTGAAAGAAGACAAATTAGGTATATCAAAATTTGACACATCACTGAATACTTGCTAATGAAAGAAAAATGATTTCCTTTAACTTTCTTATTGTCTTTATGTATAACACTTTGAAAAATCACAAAACATTTTCATAAAAGTAAAAAGAACATTTAAAAACCCTTATTCTAATATGAAGAGAATATAAAGGCATGTAAAATTCATTCTCTAAAAAAGGCAACAACTCATTCTCAAGTCTTTTTTTTTTTTATAAATTTTGCTTTGAATGATTCAGGTAGAATCAAAAAGAAAAACCTTAAAACAGCTATCCCTATTCTGTTTTCGGTTAAAACTTTCAAGAAGTGACTGCAGCAAAGCCAGAGATGTACAATAGCCGCAAAACCGTGGATGGTTTCTCAATTCAAATTTCTTCCTCATGGAATTGAAATGCAATTTGTCAGGGTAGTAGACTGATGTCATTCTCTGTGTTCAGCAGATGTGATAAAGCCATGTGGCCACACGGCTTCATAAACTTGCCTGAACACTTAATGCTAGTCCAAGAATCACTTAGAGATAACTAGTGATTATCTGGAGCAGCTGTCAAACCTAAAAACCCAAGAAGATCTCACTCAAAGCTACCATGTGTGTTCATGTCTGTACCAGGGCCATTGTTGAGAGTAGTTGGCTATGGAACTTTAGAGCTTTGAACAAGTTTCCTGACATCTCCAGACTTCAGTTTGCAGTATGTAATGAAACCAACAACATGAAACACTTACATTGGGCCTGGTGGCACCTTATAACCTCACTAATATGCAGAGGATATTAGGAAAATGGCTTACGCAGCTGGAATGAGAACAAGGTTTTCTTACCCAAGGTAGGCCTTTCACTCATTCTTCATGTTATGTTGGCAAAAGAAATAACTCAGGTGAAATATTTCTCAAAACACATGGATGTTCGATAATTAATAGAGCAATTATCTCAGAAGCTTCTTCAAAATTGAAGAATTCAAATGTTGGCAGTTAAAGGTAGATAAACATTCTAAGATCGGAAACATTCCAAGGATAGAACTCTTAATTACAAATTATTCAGCCCCTCTGATTCTCAGTGTCTCTCTGTAGTCAACATCGGGCCCTCTTCTTTCTCTGATCTTTTCCTTTCTTCTAGAAAGAGTAGAGTCTATTCAGTCAACTTTATTCTCTGTAGCTTTTAAAATTGCAATGAAACTGTTATGCAATATTATTTTGATGATTTAAGACAATGTAATAATACACAAGAAAGTAAATAGTGAAATAAAAATTTAAGAAGGTATTCACATGTGATAATGTTAGCCATCTGTCACCTCCCCCATTAAAAAAAATCAATGAGTCACTACTAACAATAAAATAATTTAGCATGGTAGTTTTAAATTGATACTTCAAAATAGCTCTCACATATAAATGAAAAACCAATTTAAAATATAATGGAAAAGAAAACATTATTTACATTTAGAAAAGAAAGCACTAGGCATAACCTTGATATAATTAAGAAATATATAAAACCTTTATAAAAATCATATAACATTCCTTAAAAAACTGCAAAGTTTGATGGAAAATGAAAGATATCCAACATACCTTGGTTAAAAAAAAACTCAATGTTAAAAAGATTGCAGTTCCCCTGAAGTTAATTTCTAAGTTTAATATCATCTCAGTAAATATCAGTAGCTTTATTTTTTTCCCCTGTTTTACTTGGAAGAACAAATAAGCAA
>RJWT010015679.1:0-20294 GCA_004365215.1 Cuniculus paca | reverse complement strand
TTCAGAGGATGTACATATTTATATTTAGCAGTATCTAATGTGACTATATTTTCTTCTCCTAACATACTCCCTGAATTGAAGTGAAAAGGGAGAGCTCCGTGAATGAGGCAGGTAAAAGATTCAGAAA
Source organism: Cuniculus paca (assembly GCA_004365215.1). Classification (NCBI taxonomy): domain Eukaryota; kingdom Metazoa; phylum Chordata; class Mammalia; order Rodentia; family Cuniculidae; genus Cuniculus; species Cuniculus paca. The sequence continues at coordinate 20,167 of RJWT010015679.1, read as the reverse complement.
TGGAGGTTGTGATAGAGAAACTTAGGATATACTGAGGTTGGCGCTGTGACTCAGTAGCAGAGTATTGGCCTTATATGCACAAGTCTCTAAGTTCAGTTCCCCGGTACTACAAAAAATTTCGAGCAAAATACAAGACGTGTAACAGGAAACAGAGATAGAGCTTTTGCAAATGGAAGGGATTCAAGAGGTGGAGAGAGCGAGAGGGAGGAGAGAGGAAAGGGAAGTAAAAACAATTAAGGTGTATTATGTACATGTACCAGCTCCCTATGATGAATGTAATTATTACGTACTGCAAACGAATACTAATGAAAATGAAATGAAATAAAATTTCAAAATGTACCGAAGCTTTGCTGAGGGTCAGTCAAGACTGTGACTCAGTCCATGTCTTTGCCACATGTAGGTACTCACTAAATGTCTATTGAATGATTTCTCTTCCTTCTGGTGAACCCTCATTAGGTTCTCAGGTCACACAGTCCCCTTCTGACTACACTAAAACCTGGGGTGACCACAACTTCTACATTCAAGTCTCTGGGACTAAATCTCAGAGCTCATGCCACTCTCTTTGTGATGTCTTTCCTGAGACCTCCAAGATAAAATTTGCCTCTCTACTTCTCTACTGCCAGTCTACATACTTCCATTTTGTTATTTATACTGCTTTCTATCCCCACTTTCAAAGTATTCAATTTTAAGTTTATTGAAGAAAAGGATCTTATTTTATTCATCTTAGTAGTTCCAAACCCTAGCCCGAAGCCTAGAGCAGACTAGGTACTTAGCAATATTTTTCATTTAATGAAAATGAGTGATAAAGTTTCAGTTGAGGCTTTAGTTGGGGAAACTTTAGTACTGTTGTAAGTATCATTACCATGAATGGTGAAGTATGTCATTTGAGGCAAAGTGGATGACTGTGAAGGAGGGCTGAAGAAGGTAGATGAGTTAATCCGTGTATTAATTGGAAGTGATCAAGAGAACAGCCTTTCAAAGAAAAGAGGCAAAGAAAGGGATACGGAAGTTCAAAATGAGAATGAAATGTTTTAAAGGCTATTATTTTGTCCCCAGTGAATGACAAAGAGTATTGATAGAGGGACCTTGAGAGAGGTTGCTGTGTGTCCCCGAAGGGCTGTGTGTAAAGGCTTTGTTCCCAGCCCATGGTGCTATTGGAAAGTGGGAGAATCTTTAAGAGATGGGTCCTAATGAAAGGTTCTCCAGCCCCTGGGGTATGCCTTTGAAAGGAATATTGGGACCTAGAGCCTTCCTGGGTCTCTTTTGTTTCCCAGGTATGATGAGGTGAACGGTTTCCTCTACCATGTGTTACCCCTCCTCACAGGCACAAAAATAAAGGACCAAACAAGCATGAATTGAAAGCTCCAAAACTGTGAGCCTAAATAAACATTTCCTCTGTTTAAAGTATCTCAGGTGTTGGGAGTTGTTGAAGCTGGAAACTGAATACATGTGCAGGGCTGCAGCATGGCCAGGGCATGGCCAACCTGAGAACAAGGAGTCATCTCAAAGGGCATGATAAGCCCACAGCTGAGGACACCTGGTTCCAACCCCAATTAACTAAATAAAGACTGTAGCTGCAGCCATTTCCCTCCTGTAGTGAAATGCCACCTGGAGACGTTCTCCTAAAATGGTTCTCCTCAATTCACATAATCCGTTACGTGGAAAAGTCCTTGAACCACTCCCAAGAACCCGCCCTCAGTATCTCCTTGTTTGAAGACCTAATAAATATGGGCTGCCCAGAGAGGCTCTTTGTCTCAGCCTCCAGAGTCTCGAACTCTGTTAGAGGGTTTTGACCCTCCTGGAGCCCTAAAATCATACCACTTGTCTCATTTATTTAAGCCTTTGCCACACACTCGTTTGGGAGATTGGGGATCTTGGCCAGGTCCCTGATACTCAGGTACAGTAATACCTCAGTTCAGAAACTTAATTTGTTTTATGGTTTTGGGGAAAATGACTGCATTTGTATACGTCACCCAATGTGGAGTTTGTGAACATAAGCAAAATTTTGTAGAACACTTGTTTGAGAACTGAATTGTGAGCAAACACAAGCATTTGTGAACTGAGATGTTACTGAATTTTGTTCAAAGTAATGAAAACTTGGCTAACACAGGCTCTTCAAGATCCTCCATTTTCTCAAACTCAGAATTTCCATACTGTTGTTTATCTCTTTCCCTCTTGTTTCAAAGAAAGATGCACTACTCTTCAAGAGTGGTTTCACCACATTTGATGTTAACCTTGTTTTCTTGTCATCTTGTTTCATCAATTCAATGATGTATCTTCTTTTCCCATTTCAATATTTTGTTTTATTCTTGCTTCATTGTCTGTCTTCCCTTCTCTGAAGTTAAACTTTTCTTTGACTTTGGTTACCTCTTTGGAGCTTCTCTCTCAATCCTCTTTTCTATCTAGAAATACTCCATTGTAATGACCTGATTGGTTAAGCAATTTTTATTGAGTGGTTACTATGGACCAGCACCACTGTAAGGACAAAAATGGAAAGCCAATACAGTCTTGGCACTGGCGGAAATTGAATTTTAACTTGTGGGTGAGACAGTCAATTCATCATTCAGGTAATGCAAAAACAGCTGTAATGAAGGGCCACCATGAATACCTTCCCTAGGAAGATGTGACCTCTAGGAAGTCAGGCAGGGCTCCTGCTGCAGAAGGTCATTTAGCTAAGATCTAGGGGACATGCAGGTGCTAACTGTACCAAGGGAAAAGTGAGGAGTGTGTAAGCAAAGAGTAACAAGTCCATTTTATTAGGCATAGAAGGAAGCATAAAGCACACGAGGGACTGAGGAAAAGTCATTGGTTGGACTGAAGAGCACAGGGTATCAGGAGGGAGCAGAAGCAGGAGCTGGTTCAATTAGGCTTCTTAGAACATGTTAAGGGACAAAATAGAGGTGATGTTAAACAGTTTTAAGTGGGTGGATGGCAAAATAAAATTCATGTTTTGAAAGATTGTCCTGGTTGCATCTGAATAGACTATAGGAAGGCAGAATGGATGGGGCTTACCAGTAGGTTGAGGCTGTTAGATAATGCAAGCAAGAAATGAAGCTGCTTAAACCGAACAAGTGGTGGTGAAAAATTAAAGCAAATAACTGACCTAATTAGTGCTTGGTACACAAAGGCAATCAAGAGAAATCAGTGCTCCTTCTATTTATTGAGAAACATCTTCAAACAGTCGGACTATTCTTTGCCACCTGTGAGGAGCACTTGGAATATAAGTGTGCAACTGCATTTGTCCCCCACGCCTTGACATTTTCACCTTGTTTTGCTTATCTCAAGATGCTGCCCTGTCTTTATCGCTCACAACATTTATCATACTGCATTGCACTCACCTGGGGCTCGCTTGTTCATCACCTCCAATAAACTTCAGGCTCCTCAGATATGGACACTTATTAATCAGAAATTTGCAAACTTCAGGTGCATAGGAATTGCCTTAGGATTTTATTAAAATGCATGTCCTGACTCACTAGCTGTAAAGTAGGGTCTGAAATGATTCATTGCTAATGAGACCCGGTGTTGCCAGTCAGGTGCCCTAAGGGGATCATTGTGAGTAGGAAAGTCTTTACGCAGCTTTTTTACCCAGATCCTCGGCACACTGTCAGAGACTTGACAAGTGTTTGTTAGGTGAGTAGCCTGGTCTACTTTTCCAAACTCATCTCCTAATATTTCATGTACCTAAATACCCAACTACTGTCATAGTCTCACCCCAGATTTCCAGTTTTTTGGATCGGTTTTCTTGCTTACTCTGTTACTCTCACCCGGAGACCCCACTTTTATATCATCCTGCCAACAGCTCCCACCTCTTCTAAAAGCTTTTACGATTTTTCCTCTGGAGAAGTAATTTTTGTCTTTCCCTACCCGATTTCTCATCCTCACAAAAGAAATAGAAAATGACCATATCTGTTTTCCTGTTTTTTTTTTTTATAAATGTACTCTCTTGTGTTAAATTTGCTCCTGTTCCACTCTTGTTCCAGTTGCCATACCCAACCCCAGAACCTCCAGACTATGTGCACCTTAGTGGGAACAGAGTCTAAATCATTTAATTTCTAGTGATCGTTTATGTAATAGGATCCAAAAATATTTATGTAACAAATGAGTCAATGAACATAGGTGAAGGAGTCAAGGCAAACTTTGTAAAAAAGAGCTAAGATCTCAGCATTTCTTCTTAAATTCTCATGTTGGAGTAGCTCAGGAGAATTTAGAACTATCATACGTAGCTTGCAGAATCTAGATAAACCAGCAGGTGCTAGCGAATTCATATAGAGAAGAGGGAAGGCCAAGTTCATCAATGATGCGGACGATTTTGTTTTGGGTATTTAGAATGTAAAGACAGAGCAAGGAATGTCCTGCTGTCACATCTCTGCCCTCCTTGTTCTTCCTACTCAGGAGATACAATCACCCTGAATCATCTTGACACCTGTTTTTGTGAAAATACTCCTTGTGAATATAAAACCAGTGTTCCAGAGAATGATTCAGTGCTCTAATCTGCAATCCTCTAACCAAAGGTCAAGGATCTTGGGAGTTTACAGAACAAAGTGACTTTGTTCCTTGGGATATAGCGTCCCAGGTTCCAGAAATACAGTAATGTTCTACAGGATGAATACAAATTTAGTCTCAAAATAGAAGAACATGCCTATTATATAAATTGAGAGTATGCTTTTAAACCAGCAAAGAATTCTATCTACCCTGTTTTTAAATCTCGCTTTATAAATGAAAGATCAATGGACTAGATTTAAAAAGAAGCCTCTACCACTGGCTTATTTCATGGCTATTGGTGGAAAACAGGCTACAACTTGCCCACTTGAAACTTACGTATGTATACAGTATTTTATATCTGAGCAAGGTGAGGCACTATTGACTTTGGTAGGTCAAACTGCTTTCTTCAATTCTTTTTATATTACCAATTTTTATCCCACTTAAAAGATAATTTTTTTCAAGTTTGGATTTATCAACTACAGTATTTCAGAGTCAGTGGGATCTAACTTAGTGGGTCTTTCACATTTGTCTACCCTATTTCTTTTCCAGTTTGGTTCTTTGTGCTCATATCACTAGCCAGATCAACCCAGTAAGAATGTATTTGTGTAATACAATTTGTAAATATCTAATGTCATTCCTTTGCCTCTAGAGAAGGTAAAGAAAAATTAAGTGAGTAAATAATTCAGATCATTTTTTTCTTTGAAATAGAAAAAAGTAGTTACTTTATCTTCTCCATTTGGATAAAAAAGTTGAGTCACAAGTGATCAAGATTTGCCAATATTTTGAAAAACACTCTTATCAAAACATTAAACTGAGCAGGATTTGAAGCATTGAGAAATACCGAAGAGGCTGGCTAGAGAAGGATGGAGATTAAGCAGAGTACATACTTAGGGCGGAATTTCTCCTGAGAAGTTTATTTTAGGATTGTATGTAGGTCAACTATTGCTACTCCTCTCTCCTCATCACCCTCTTCCAATTTGCTCTGAATTTTTGAGGTGCTCTTTGGTAAATTGTCGTGATAAAGATCTTCCCCATCTCTGGGCACTCAGCTGGCTGTGGGTTTGTTTGCTGAGTCCGCTCCTGTACCACTCCCTGCCCTTCTGCCCACCACTTCCGTCCCTCGCCTTTTTCCCTGCTGGCGATTTCATTCCTTCCCACCTACTCTTTGTCTCCCACAGCGTGGTTCTGCCCAGTTCACTAGAACCTCCTGAGCCAGCGGAGCCTTTAGAATCATTTAAGTGACAGGTGCTGCTGCGTACGTGATATTGGGCTTCCTGTATTCCCGCCCCCTTTATCACCTAAAAGAAACCCTTGTACTTTCAAAGAGTTTGAGTATCTGGGGACAGATTAAAAAAAACAAGAAAACAAAAAGTGCTGCTATCGCCTAGGAGGTTAAACTGCCATCTTAGCTGATACAATTTTGGGGGCATGTTTATTATAGAGAAAACTGTCTTTTCTATCTAACGGCTGGGTCTGTTTCTTCATCTTTCACCTCGACTTTTCACTGCTTGGAGATATTTTTGTGAGCCTTTTGCCTATTTTCTCCAAACTTTGATTTGACTTTCAAAGTCTAGTTTTCAGTAAGATAAATAAATAAATAAAAAGCTTGCTTATTATTCTGTCATTATTGCTTTATTATCATGGCATGAAATACTGAATAATGAGGATGCAAACACCCATTTTATGGGCCTATTGCAATCTTCCCAGTATAATTAATATCTATCATTAGAGGAAAGTCATATCATTTGCAATTTGATGCAGCTTTCTTTAGAATTTGTTGATGAGTCCAAGGTAGCTTATAGGCTAGTGCACTTGTTGCTTGTAATCAGGTTTTATTAGATAAAAGGTGACTGGCCTTTTACATGTGATCTTTCACTACTCATCTCCTCAAAGAGCCACTTGCAGTGGCAAGAAGCAGCCCTATTATAGCTTCTTTGCATAATAAGGCCACCTCTCCCTCTTTCTGTTTCCTTGCCTCTCACCAGAAGGAAATATTACCTCTGTCTCACTGATAAGGGCATTCGCGTTGGATGGCCTTGTTATAAAGCACAGAGAACTGGAGGTGTATAAATCTAGCATGGACTCATAAAAAGAACATGTCTCAGACTAGGCGGAGGGCACTCTGTTTGAGCTCTGTTTTATCCTATTCCTGGAAACATGAGTTGTTGCTGCCATTCAAAACACAGTAATAGTAATAGTTTCCTTGTAATAGTTTCTTATCTTGTTGCTTAATTACACAGACAAAGTCAAAGAGAAACTGGGTCAAACATTCACAGGGTTTGCATTTGGTTAGGGTTCTTTAGTCTTTTTGTCTGAGGTAGCTGAGGTTGCTGCTGATCTCACATGTCACGACAACACCCCCTTTCAATCCCAGCGCTCTCAAACACTGACTGCTTGCGATGAACCAGCAGAGCCTGCCTGCACATCCATCACCACTACGGCACTGGCAATTCCAATGGCATGCTCTCCCGGTGGTGGGTCACTGGCGCTGCCCTTACCTATGAAGAATGTCCCATTCTTTCATTTGGCATAGCTCTCCCTTGACCCAGAACATTGAGGATGAATAAGCACATCCTAAAACATAGAAAGGTCTGGAAACTAAATGCCTCCTCGCCACCCACACAACGCATTGCACAATTCCTCTCTTCATGCAATTTATAGTCCTCCTCCTTTTCCTCTGATTGCAAGGTTTCACTAGAGCAATACTTACGAGGAATGAGACAGCATGCTAATGACTGCATGTGAACATCAACTAATAGAGGTATGATCAAAACATATGCTTAATGTTTATATAAAATGTTATTACAATAAAAGACACATTGTCATTAATCTCCATCCGAACATTACCCCTCACCTCAGACACGTTTATCTCTTCATTCTTGCCACTTTTTAAAGCAGTTCTGGAAGTCCTCTTGCATGAGTATTTTTTATTTTAGTTGCAATGTTGTGGCTCTCTCAGTGTCCTGAATCAATTAAAACCATTTATCTTTTACGATCTTTTTGACCTTGGGGAGAATCAGAAGTCACACAGTGCCATACTCAGTGAATAAGGTAGATGAAGACACACCACAAAGTTTTTATTTGACAGAAATTGCCGTAGAAATAAACTATAAATTGCTTCAGAGAGTGGTAAGAATGCCGGGATAAGTATGTTTGAAAGGAGAGAGAGTATTTTGAGGGCAATTAATGACAATGTACCTTTACTGTAATAAATTTTTAAAATTTAAGCATTCATGGTAGGTTTTTCTTTTTTTACCATACCTCATAGTTTGTATGATGTATTTGTGAAAGTGCATTATCTAAGCTATATTCTAGTAATCAATCTTAGTTTAGCAGATAGATCTTTTTTCCCTCTGGTTAAAAGTTACATTTCGTACCTTGTATACCTGAGGAAATCTCTTTTTTGATTTTGCTAGATTGCTAGAAGGTATTTCTAAGGAAATAGTCTCTAGGAGAGCTGAGGTCTGATTGTCTTGTTCTGGGTCTCTTTTTTCTTATACACTTAACAGACTATTTGTCACCTATAAAATGGGAATAATGGTATCCACCTCTCCTCCAAGTTTTCATGAGTGAATTCAGTGGAACGATATGAGCTAATAGAAATTAACTTCCCTGGAGAGGAACAGACTTGGGTAGAATCGGCTCTGTCTCATGAAAACTACATGAAGTTAGGCAAATGTTTAATTTCTCTGAGTCCCATTTGTTTTCATAAAAATAGGGATAACTATTCCCAATAGATTAGATTTTGGTTAACGATGAAGAGAAGTTATTTATTTATTTTTTGTGGCACTGGGGATTGAACTCATGACATTGCACTTGCCAGGCAGGCGCTTAGGCCACTGAGCTAGATCCCTGGCCCAAGAATTTGTATCTTTAAAATATTTGGTACAGACAACCAATAAGTATCAGGTGTAGGTTACAAATAAATACTAGTTTTCATATAATAAATTGTTAGAGACAATATATAATGAAATTGAAAAGCATGAACTTGCACAGAAATATACTTGAAATTTGATTCTATATTTAATAGCATTGTAGCTTCTCCTTATACAAATTACACATATTTTGAGTTTCAATTTCCTGATCTATAATGTTTTGTATTACTGTGGACATGAAGTGAAAAAATATATACCAAGTGCATGGTGTATAGTTAGTGTAATTTCTCCTCTCCTTTTTTTAGGTTACTAGAAGTCAAATACTTAGACTAAAAAAAAAAATAAAACAAATACCCATAACACCATCACTTTGACATTGTTAACTGGAGGAGAAAGGTAGAAAGGAGTATGTCTTACTCTCAAAGGACTCAGTCTTATCTGAGATAAAGAAACAGCAACCAGGTCACATCCCCATAGCTGTTGAGATCTACCATAGAGGTAGAGAGGATTATTTATGAAATGCAGTCATTAAGTAATAAAGGTCTGACCAAGGAATGAAAGGTCTTTGTTGATAAGCTTTAACAAAGAATCTGGGTGTAGCTGTTGGTTTTTCTGATAGATCTCGAAGTTGGAAAACAACCTGTGTCTCTTGAGTCTGTGACAGTTCTGGAGAAACCACCTTCCAGGCACAGTGTGCTCTCTTTCTGAGCTTACACAGTAAATGATCAAAGTAAGCAAAACAGTCTTGCCTCATTTTGGCCTGCCCGGTTACTGAACACTTTCTGCTTTACTTGGAATTTGAGATTTTACTGTGAAACTCTGCATTTTAGACCTTATTCTTTTTTTTTTTTCAGTTACAAGAAATTATAGAGGGAGCTTGTACAACTAGGAATTGATAAAAAACTAATTAAGAAAAAGAGCACAGCATAAATTCTCACCCCAAAATATAGGCATTAAAAAAAAATCAGTAAATCCAGAGCTAGGGTTTGAGGAGCTCAGGCTGATTTTGTTAAACTCCAATGGTTCCCAGCTTCTACCTTATGAATAAATTCTAAACAATAAAGACCAGATGTCTATGTCTGCCCTCGACTCTTGCCCTGAGGTTCTGGACGCATTTCACTAACACTAAATACTGTCTCCTGCAGTCACACCAAGCAACCCATTGGAATTTATTTCCCTCTACTGTGTTCTTTATGGAAATGATGGAATATTCTGGTTGGTCTACTGCAGAGAGAAGGAGAGGCTCAAAGCTCCGTGGACTTCTCAGAAACCAGGCACCCAGGCTTGGAAAGTGAGGTCTAGCCACAGTCAGCATTTGCGCTCTGATCAGTACTCAGAGTGGTATTTCGGAAAGGGAAAATGTTGGGTAGTGATAGGTAGCTCTTAAATAATAGTAAGTTTTTTAAATGATGAAGGTGGCCAGCTTATTTTAAAAAAATGTAGGATGTATAGAGAATGGAAAATCTCATGAGGTTTCACCATCCAGTATCTATTATCATTCTTGACATTTTGGCTTGCTTTTCTCCTTTTTGGAGGTTAGGGGAGGATGTTTAATTCTTTTTCTTAGTATGATCAGACTAATTAGACATCTTTGAATTCTTTCCTTTTTCTTATCAACCCTTCAACATATTCTAAATTTCTCCACAAAAATTTGATGGCAGCTTTTTATTTAAGTTTCTAATTTTCCCTTGCACCTCTTTTTTTCACTTGCTCGTTTTCTAGTTCTCTATCTCTATTATCTCCAGGTGGGTTTTATTCAAAAGTCCAACTACTGGGAGAGAAAGGGGGTATGGAAAAGAATGGGTCTGCTTCAAATCCAAGCGTGTACTGTCACAATATAAACACTAACACTACACTAGGTGGAACCATCAAAATGAGTTCACTATTACTCTCCTGTTTTGTAGCAGCTAACATTTTAAAAATATTAATTTGGTTTTTTTCTCCTCAATACGTCAAACTAAGTGAAGGAATATCAGGGCCAGGGATTTAGCTCAGCTGCATAAGTGCCAGCCTGGCAAGTGCAAGGTTGTGAGTTTGATCCCCAGTACCAAAAAAAAAAAGAATGTCATATAGGGTATGAAGATCACTTTCTCCTAAATTCCACTCCCTAGGGGCAACCTCCTGTAAGCTATTTGTGTAAACTTGTAGACCTTAAACAATGCATGTATGAACATATAAAGAACGTCTATTTTTAAATAATGAAGTCTGATCTGCAACTTAATGATTTTACTTTCTATATCATAAGCCTCTTTCCATTCAGTTTATATAGTTCTATTCCATGGTTTTTTGGCAAATTCATGATGAGCCATTGTATAGATGAGCCATAGTTAATCATTCTCAGAGGTACCTTTGAGTTAGCTGTTTCTTTATGTCATATTAAATAGTGCTGCAATTGCCATTTTTCTGGATATAGCTTCCCTTTTTTATGTCTAAGAGAAATACTCCATAAATAGAGTGACTTGGTCAAAAGTTGTGGCTACTTTGGTTTTGTTGGAAGATGGCAGGTCACTGTTTGAAAAGTCCCACCATCCCACTAAGGAACGATGAGGATATATAATTCCTCATACTTTTTTTCAAAAGATGAGGATGACTGAGTAAATCTGATACAAATGCTTTCAAGGTACAATTTCTTATTCTGTGATTTATCTCTACATGTCCAATTTTCTCTGTTACCAAGCAAAAAGATGATTTACAGCAAACCAGGAGAAAAGAGAAGACAGATGACAAAGAGAGAAACCAGATGGACACAGGTCTTCTGCCTGGTTTGCCATCACTGTGTTGAAAGTAGATCAGCACCTGTGTCACCTTGGAGACGCTCGCGGTACTCGCACCTGGGGTATCTGGTCTTAAAATCCTCATTTTAACAAGGCTGGGAGTGAGTGGGAGAGAGCCACAGACTGACACCTATCATACTAACCACTCAGCAGGGCGCTGTAGGAGGAGAGCAAATGAGCACCCTGCTGCTCCCTGGAAGCTACTCAGAGCATCTTCTCCGTGTGTATCATGGAAAAATTAAATACTTCTTGGGTAATTCAGTTCAATTTTTTCCTTTCATTTCAACTGCAGGATTCTGAGGCCAGGGCCAAATGTGTTTGGATTTGTTCCTGTGTCTGCTGCCCCAAGACAGGCACCAAATGGGAGCTGAGAAGCTCTTATAGGAGTGCTCTGCTTGTTTTCCTTTCCACAGATGCCTTAAGGACCCTCGTCACAGTGTAGAAACTGAGGGGACAATAGCACCCTCCCCACATCGACCTTATTTTTCAGACCACTTTTAGGCTCACGGCAAATTGAGGGGATGGTAGGGGGCTGCCACATACCCTCTGCCACACCTGCAATTCCACCATTTCCAGCATTCTGCAATCCACGATGAAGCCACACTCTCACTTCATTACGCTAAGGCCACAGGTAACACCAAGGTTCATTCTTGGGTTTGGGTATTCTGCTTAGACAAATGTCTGAGGATACGTGTTCCCCTTTGTAGTATCATCCAGAGTAGTTTCGCTGCCATAAAAAAATTCACTCTTTTCAGTGTTTTCAAAAAGCATTCTTTGGTTGTAGCATTCTGAATTTGTTTAAAAGTTTGAAAAGAAGAAGGAACATGTTGGTGTCCGTCAGCAGAGGGCTTGCACAGAATATGGCCAACCGCACAACACAAGAGGCCCGGATCTGACCCTGTGTCAGCATTCGAGAGGCAGGAGATGCCTGGGCGTGGTTCCGGGGAGGAGCAGTCGCCTGCTTGCCAACGCCCTGGCTTCAGTCACCAGCAGTGGGGTGGGGATGGGTTGGGCTCCGGGCTGAGCGGTGAGAAGGGGACGCAGAACGCTGGCTGGTAGAGCAGCTCTTGGGGCAGGTGCAGAGAACCAGGGTACTCCTGCAGGAGCCAGGCAACTCGGGGAATTGGGTTTTGATCAAAAGTCAACATGATGAGGCTGAGAGAGGCCAGGACTACTTTTTGTTCCCGAATGGGTGAAGACAGGAAGCAGAAAGTGGGCCAAACTCAGAGAAGACATGCAGAGGCCAAGATTTCCCTGTGAGTACTGGCTGAAGAGGCTGCTAATGAGTAGATTCGCTCCCGAGGCAGGTGAAAGGGGCCGAGATTTTTCCATGGAGCACTTTGCCAAACCCTGAGTTCAGCACAGTCAAGAGGCTATTAGCATTCTGCCAGCATCAGAATGAATCACAATTAATGTGAGGAAATTCAGACGAAGGTTAAAGAATAATTAAAAACAGTTTAAGGAAAATCAGAAAGCTATGGGATGTGCATGTACCTGAGGAGTTATTTCCATTAAGTCCCATTTTAAATGATCTATTCTCCTATTGTTAATATCCACATGTTGGGGTGGTTTGTGTTCGGTCCTCAGACATGGCCATTAGAGTAAGGTTTTAATCCTACAGAAAGAAACATGCTGGGAACAGAACTTGGTGTTAGCCCAGAAAAGTGAGTTATCTGCCCTGATGTGAAGCACTCCTGACCCAGGGTCCCCTAATAGGCACCGCCACCACCTTGTGGCCCTTGATGACGTTGCAGGTCCAAAGCCACAGAGAAAGGCTTTGATTTCTGAGGAACCCTTCTTGCAAATTCAGTCTTCCAGTGAAAGTGGTTCAGTTGCAATTCTGCCAAAGAGGCAAGGGGATCTAATATGAACTGAATGCGTATGTTACAACAGCGTCACTCCAACGACCTCGTCCTCCAGGTGCCCAGTGCTGTTCATAATATAATCACCATTTACAGATGAGAACTCGGAAGCTTAGGTTAATTGACCTTCCTGAAGTCAGAGAATCAGGCCTGCTGGACCTGTAGGTTGAAATCAGTTTCCTGACTCCAGAGCTCATGGTTTTTAATATTTATTGCCTGAATGTTTGCATAGTGAAAGATGGTAAGATTCCGGAGTAGTATTTTTCAGGAGGTGATCTAGAATTTAAGACACATGGCTAATGCGTTTGTTAGAAAACTTATGAATAAGTATTTTTTCTAGTATGGCAGTGCACTCCTACAATCCCAGTACTCTGGGAGGTTGAGGCAAGAGGATTACAAGTTCGAGTCCAGCTTGCCTGGGTAATGTAGCAACCTAGCGAGACCTTGTCTCAAAAAACAAAAGCAAGCAAACACACACACACACACACACACGCACACACACGCACACACACATACACATCTTGGTGTGAAGGCCGAGTTCAATCCCCAGTACCACAAAACAAACAAACAAACAAACACTAAGTATTGTGATATACCAAATCAGGATACTGTTGGTTTTTTGTTTTGGAAAACCGTATCATTTGAATGAGACCATTTGCCATGGTGATGTGTGTACCCAAAAGAGCAGAGAAAAATAAATCTGTTACAGAGTTGACACATTTAGAAGGTTTAATTTACCAAGAGTTTATTTCATTCTAGCATGGTGATATACAAATGAATTGGACATGATACCTACCCACAAACATTATAAGGCTAATTACAGACATGCAACGTCACACATTTTACCTGTCTTCTAACACCAAACTCGAATGTCCTGGAAACAAAGGAAAATATTAAATAACTTAAAAATGATACCATTGTATCTGGCATTCCTCCTGCCTTAGATATTTCATCTTCAATTTTTCTTCTTGTTCAATATGAAGGTTCAGACTTTAAAAACTCTCTTTTTTATTTACTCACAGTCTCCCAATAACCCTGCTTCCCTCTCTTGCTTCAACCTCCATCTGCTATAATAATTCCCATATTGATATGGAGACCCTACATTCTCAGTGACCTGCTATATTTCTAACTCAGGAATTCTTTTGTTTTCAATTTCAGTTAAAGTCACTATCATTCACCCAGTCCTCTAGGCCAGAAATCTGAGCATCCTTTTGGGTTTCTCTTGCTCTTTCACTTTTACATTCAGTGGTCACTGAGACCAGAAAGAATACCGCACTTGCTAACCATCCTGGCAACTACTCCCTTTTCAGCGTCCCTACTGCTTTCACCTGAGCACATGCTGTCTCACCTGCAACATTCCCACAGAACCCCTTTCCTCCAGTGCCACCCCTCTCAAACCTGGCCTTTTCACCTCTGCCAGGGGACTTTTCTAAAATGCAAATTAGGTCCTTTGGAAATCTAATCGGCTCGCCCTTCCTGCAGCATAAGGCATGGTTGACAGCAGGAGTGTGGGATCCAGAGAGCCTCTGATGGGTGGAACGTTAGACCCAGCATCACGTGATAGGCTTGAGACCATACAAAAGCTACTACTCAACCTCTGGGGAGCTTCCTCACTGTGAAATGGGGGTTCAGTAGCACTTACTGCATAGGATTTTGACAAGGGTTAAAGAAGCTTACGTTCATCATGCACATAGGACAATGCCAGGCACATGTAACAATATATCTAGAAATGTTTGTTAATTAAATAAGGCTTAAATGTATACTATATTTATGATGTGCAGTGAATTCATGCCTCCTTTTCCAAATGTATCTCTTTCTCTCCATGCAGTATAGTCATATTAAACTAAAACCTTGGCACTTTCTTCTCTCTACTATGAGGACTTGCATGGCCTGTGGCAGTCATCTCCTCCATGATCTCTTGATGACTCCTACTCAGCATGTAAAGGTCGTTCAGGGGTCAGGGAAGCCTGGAGAATGGTTGGGTTCTAATCTGCATCCACAGTAGTGCATACATTTGTCACAGCACCTTTCACATTGCTATGGCTTTTCATTTACAAGTGTGCCTCGCCTGCTAGAATGCTAGACCACTTCGATTTATTCCTTTTTTGTTTCTCCAGCATGTAACATGGTGGCAGGTCCAGCTATTTGCTGTATATTTGTTCGTGATTGTTATTTTCTTTTATCATGTTACAGTTGGGAGAAATGTAAAAAGCCACTCCAGCCTCAATATAGAGTAGATATGAAGAAGGAAGGTAGATTTGCCCTGGTTTTCTTGCTATAGAGTAGCAAGGGTAACACTAGAGCCTAGTTTCCTTTTTTTCTTTTTTCTATTGGAACTCTGTTCTGTATGTTCTTATACATGGAAATCTGGTTCCTTAAATTTCTGTGGAGCACTTCTGGCAAATTCATAGTCTTTCAGTGATGAAACAACCTAGATATCAGACAATCTGTTACCAGCTTAAGGCCCTTGAATTTGAGCTAATTCTGAGACTAACTCAGAGACCACACTCCACCTGGTGGCATTTACCTACACTGCAAGTCCCTCTTGTTGGTGACTACTCTCTCCGTGGTACCCTCCTGCTCTGACTGGTTCCTTTTCCTTGGTTTCTGTTTCTTGATTTTGTCTTTTAAGTAACTGTCATGATTTCTTGGGTTCTTGGGCCTTTTACTCTCTATACCTTCTTGGAGGAGTGTGAGGGGTTCTTTTCTGCTTGAGCTTCAAATATCATCTACATGTTGATGACCCTCAATGCTTCATCTCCAATGAGTCTCTTTCCTGAGCGCCAACCAAAGCCACCATTTGCATATGTACAGTTTGGTTATTGTTGTTCATTGTCATCATAGTCTATGGGATTGGCATCTTCTGGGATTGGATAGTGTAGGTAGCAGACTGCAGCGATACACAGTAGACTTGCTGGAATCTCATACATGACATGACCCAAACTGAACTTATTACTGGAACTGTGAAAACTCTTTATACTCCTGTGTTCTTGTGCCAAGGTGTGACACACCATTAATTCCTTTGTCACTGTTGGCTCTTCTCTTCCTGGCTACTCACTACTCATCTACTTAATTATCAAGTCCTATGGCTCCTAATTCCTAAAACATTTGTGACCATATCTTCACCTCAGGCTCGCTCTTTCTTCCTTCCTTCCTTCCTTCCTTCCTTCCTTCCTTCCTTCCTTCCTTCTTTCCTTCCTTCCTTCCTTTCTTCTTTCCTTCCTTTCTTCCTTCCTTCCTTCCTTCCTTCCTTCCTTCCTTCCTTCCTTCCTTCCTTCTTTCCTTCCTTCCTTTCATTCTTTTTTCCTTTTACAAATATTTTTGTTAAAAGAAGTCCCTCAGAAACAAAATACAAGGTAGTTATACTACTAGTTTCTCTTAGTTCATTGAAAAGAAAGGCTTGTGCTAATATTGTTTGAAGCATTTTTATGCCCATGTCTTGTACTCTGTGTAACTACTTTGAAGATAAAAATACACAGTATATTAACTATTGTTATTCTCCAATTATTTTGTTATGAAATTTTGTTTTTTATAAAATAAAAAGTATTTTTGTTATATTTTGTTTTTAATTAATGTAAAATTTGATATATTTATGGGGCACTGTGACATTTTTATAGATTGTGTAACGATCAAATTAGGGTAGTAAGCATAACTATCACTGTAAACATTTATCATTTCTTTGTAGTGAGAACATTCAAAATCTTCTCTTCTAGTTTTTTCAAATATACAGTATAATACTGTTGACTGTCATTAGCCTACTGTGCAAAGGAGCACCAGAAATTACTCCTCTTAATCAAGTTGTTTTGTGCCCATTGACCAAGCTCTGGTTGTTGTCCTATCCCCTACCCTATGATAACTACCTTAGCTCTTCTTCCCTTAACTCAGGCCTCCACAGTCCCTAGCCTGCCTCACTGTTGCATCCTTCTAACGAATCTCCTCCCTGACTCCAGTTTTTCATATCTTTAATCTTTTATATCTTTAATCCATGTTGCTTCCAGGATGAACTTTCTAGAATGTAAATTTGGCCATTTCCAGTTTTTTTCTATTGAAAGTCCTACAGTTATTTTCCACTGCTTCAGGTCTAAGTATATTTATTTATTCTTCACTGGTTTGTGGTGTTGGGGATCCCAGGGCCCCATGCCTGCTAAGCAAGTGCTCTACCATCAAGCTGTACCACCAACCTTCAGGGTTAAGCTTAAATTCCTTAAAGTTGCTTGCAAAGTCCTCCAAGACCTGGGCTTTGAATTCCCTTTCCTACACTTTTCTCCTCTCACTTACTCTTGTGAATAAACAAAATTAAAACAAACTTGGCTTAAAGATCTAACTGGTTTTTATTAGCAATCCATGAATCAGACAACATCTCATCTATAGAATAGAAGAACTGCTCTGTTGGGCATGGCAAAACAGTTTTTTGGTAAGGTAATTAGAAGGGGAACAAGGAAACAATAGTTCAAAAGACAAATTAGCTAGCATCAGGTTACTTTTTTTTAAAGGTTAAAGTAGAAGTCTTTTCTAATTTACTGGCTCAGGTTGACTAGATCCCTTCTTATTGACTCCTGTGACTCCTGTTTTTAGGGAAAACGTGTGTTTGGGGGTACTGATGCCTTGTAGTGTCTGATTGTGTGGTACTTACTAGCACGCGTGACTCTATTTTGGTCTGGTCTTTTGGGGCTCAATGCAGAAGCTGTCTAAAACAGTGGCCTATAAATTCAGTACAATGTTTTGGAAGTGGGTCTCCAAGTGAAACATAATCACTCCCACCGCAGAGCCTTTGCCCACACACTCTTCTCAGTATATTCCCTTTCCTCCTGGCTCAGGGGAGCCACCACCCTCCTTTACCTACCAAGCTGGGGTAGGCACACCCCTTCTGTATTTTCATAAGACACTACTGTCTCCTCTACAAAGCCTTTACCTTATTGTACTGTAACTTTGGTTGCTCATCTCCCATATGAGATTCATCTGCTTTCAAGCTAGGGACTACTTTTCATTCACAGTTGTATTCATAGTGCTTAGTATCTGCACAGGTATACCATAAGTGATCAGTAAATTATTTTTGGAGTTGACAAATAAGAAAAGGAAGTCTCATGAGTGGTTGCTTTATGGTTTCAAATCTTCAAAGTGATGGTAAATGCCAACAGTTTTCCCAGAAGATGCAAAAATACAGGCTGGGTCCTCTGCCAGAGAAGCCACAGGACCAGGTAGGGTGCACCAGCCCTCACATCGGCTGGTGTTCTGAAAGATACAGGGCGATCGGGAGGATGATGAGCCCCATGAGAATTTCTTCCATGAGGAAGAATTTTTTTCCATTTGTACTCTGAAATTTTGAAATATGAGAGATTCAGTCTCTGAGCAGAAAGACCAGTTGAAAGATTCACTGGTATAGCTCGTTGTCTTCACACTTCCATCTTGAAAAATGGTAATTCCACTCCATTGTAAATTAGTCTCAAATATTCTTCCAAGAGGCAGTTATAACAGAACCAGCATGAAATCAGTGAGCAGAAGAATGAGGGATCATTTTAAAGTTAGGAAATATGCTCAAAACTATGAGACCAAGGCATAAAGTTTGAATATTTCAAGATAGAAGATATTTTGACTATTTTATAATTTTGCATGGATTGATCTTTGAACATGCATTTTTGAAAATTAATCAGCTCTACTGAATGTCCTTGGCGTCTAGACAAATCAATTCCCCTGATTCTTCAAAGAGAAACAAATAGGATGAATTAACAAGAATGTTGAAGATGGTATGATTCTTAGTGCAATGGAATAGAGAATAAATTTAATGTTCTTTAAAATTGTCAGTGGTAAAGTGAGATTTCAGACTTATATATTAAAAAGCAAATTTAAATTTTATTGTTAAAATTAATTTTAATGATATTAAGGATATTAGAGGTGCAAATTAAGGATATTAGAGACCAAATAGTTTTTGGTAAAATCTATATTCAGATCATCATTTTTAATAGTCTCTATAGACATCAAGATTTTGAAAAACAATATTTAAATCAACTGCATATATAACCAATGGAGTTTCAAACACTGCAGCTTGACTTTTTTTATATTCCCAGAATAATACTGAAAATTCAAGGAACCATTTTGTAGCTTTGGCAAAGCCATGGAATGCTTCATTCTTTATTGTAGAACCTGAACCTCATCTCCTTATCAAAGATGACTTAATTTGGATAAAAAGTCAAATATCAACTTTCTATTAGATCTAGCCTAATGTACAGGAAGGTATAACCTACTCCTAGGACTATAAAAAAGAAAGAAATATTTGTGCAGATAGATGTCATAAACATACAACTTTGGGTAAATAAGACTCAAGTGATTGAAAGGACATGCTGCTGAACTGGGCCTTGAAGGGGCCCAAGGATGGAAAGGAATGCAGAACTGTCAGTGTTTATTGAAGATAATCTTTTCATCTCTCTCTTCCCTTTTTTCTTCCTTGATGGAAATACATATGGAAAGTATATATGTGGTAATGGGAGAGGAATGAATTTCCACTGAACATTAGAGCTATAGGCGGAGATTAGATTAACCAAATTCATTAAGTCAATGAGGAAGCCCAATCAAGAGCATGAGTACAGGGAATTGGGAAAAGCATTTGAAGCAATGATAACAAAGCCTGAAAAGATTAATTGTTTTTAGGGAATTTGAAATAGAAAAAGAAGCCAAATGGTCTTTCTGACTGCCATATGCTTAATGAACTGTAATATTCGGAGCATGGTGGAGGCAGTAGTGAACACAAATGCACTGATCAACATTAAGTAATTTATACAACAAAACTAGTAAACAAATTATGACTGGCACCTTAACCTACTGTCAAGTAGCCAGGTTTATGAAGTAGAACTTGCAAAGTGGAAAAGTAGGCTATTAAAAACAGATGAAAATATGGACCATTACATGTTCCATGAGATGTAATTTTCTTAAAACAACAAGAAACTATAGCAGCAAAAGTGTCAAAGTTGTACCAGCACATCTTACTGTTTTAATTTTGACAGATCTTTTCAATCAAAATTAAAATTCAGTTGTGTCATACAAAATAAATATGTAGGAACAATGCAAGATTTAGACATTGGCTATAAACAGATATCACTGTGGAGAAGGAAAAATGCATCTCAAACTTGAGACATGTGATATATAATTACACAGAGTAATGTGTATGTCTATAAAAAAA
>RJWT010015678.1:0-20239 GCA_004365215.1 Cuniculus paca | reverse complement strand
TGATAAGACCAAAAATTGTGCATACAAATGGGGTACTGTGATGTTTCAGTCCATGCATGGGGGGAGGAAGTATTGGGGATTGAATACAGCCAAGCTATATTTCTACCTCTCCTACACATGCTTTTTTTAAAACATTGAGACAAGTCTTGCCAAGTTGCCCGGACAGGCCTCAAACTCATGCTCTTTCTGCTTAGTCCTCCAGACATGTATAAATAAATTGTATCATGTTTAAAACAGGTTAAACATAACTGTTTCGTGAAACATTTCTTTATGGCAAGGCCATTCAAAATCTTGTTTTCCCAGCTTTTTGAGGTAAATAGTATATAATTGTTATTATAGCCACCCTGCTTTGCAGTAGCCCACCAGAACTTAGTCCTTTTAACTGTAACTTGCACCCATTGATTGACTTTTCCTTATCCCTCTCTCCTCCACTGTCTCCAGTGTCTGGTAATCACTAGTCTATAACTTTAATATTCCACATATGAACGAGCTTCTGATGTATACTTTTGTTTGCATTTCATCTTCTAGAAATTTGTTTTTCTGCTAATGGTCTCTTTCCTGTTCACAGTGGTACTATGGGCTTACTCTAGATTGTGTACTTACTGCCTTTTTATTAGGGTCTGGTGGAAAGGATAAATAGTAGTACATCATCTTGGAAACCAGTCGTTTTTGAGCCATAAAGGAACTGTAATTTTAAAGATGAAAAGGAAGATTTGTTTTATTCTTGGTTTGAATCTGTTTAGCTCTTGAACTTGTTTACAAATCATTTTCTGACCAGGCATTGTAGTGCATGCCTATAATCCCAGCACTTGGGGGACTGAAGTAGAAGGATCACTATGAGTTCAAGGTCATCCTGGGCTACTTTGTGAGTTCAAGGCCAGCCTGAACTACATAGTGAGACTGTCTCCCTCTGCCCTCTACCTTTGTGTGTTTTTTTTTAAATGTATTTAATTTTTTATCTGGAGTCAATGTATTACGTATAGTTATCATTTAGGCGAAATTGTGAGGTAGGTTTATATTAAGAAAAAAATCTCACCAGGTGTGATAGCACATTCCTGCAATTCCATTATTCTGGGAGGCTGAGGCAAGAAGATGCAAGTTTGTGCCCAGCTTGAGTGACTTAATGATTTAGTGAGACTATTTCAGTGTTTTGTTGTTGTTGTTGTTGTTATTGTTGTTTTGGTTTTTTTTTTTTTTTTGCAGCACCAGGGATCGAACTCACGAACTCATGACCTCACGCTTGCCAGGCAGGCGCACTTAGGCCACTAAGCTAAATCCCCATACCTGAGACTATTTCAAAGTAAAAATTTTAAAAGGGATGGGGAATGCAGGTGAGTTGGAAAGTCCTGGGTTTAATCCTCAGTACCATACAGATATACATGCATGCACACAGGGTCTTGAAAGAATTATAGATTCCAAAATCTCTTTTTGGTTTCTTAGCACATAACATACTTTGGATAGCCCAGTAAGAGAGTTTGTCAGCAGCTTCCACACAGCTGGCTTCTGGACCCATAGGAACCCAACTCAAATCTAAGAGTTACTCTAGTTCAGTCCAAGCCTATGAGCTCCTTGGAAATTTCTTTTGGAGAACAGTTCCCAAGAACAGTGGTAAAGACTATCAGCCAATACTTTAAACAAAGATAAAATGGACATAATTCTGAACTTTAGTACTTGGTGGGCAAACTTAGGTGGGCTTAATCTTTCAATACATGGCCTATGCATTCACGAATGACTTTTTCATTCAGTGATACGGGCCTCCAAACCCTTGGAGTCAGATGTGCTTTGCAAGCAATTCCAGTTTAAGAAAGTAATAGGTGGCACATACTGTGTGCGGTACCCCAGTGTGGCCTGTGGTACTCCATGAAGCCTTTCTGCAGGAAATGATACTCACAGTAAGTGGAGAAAGATGAAAGAAGCCCCCTATCTGATCAGGTTAGGTTTTGCCACCAAATGAGTAATGAAAATTTTAGATTTTGGAACTCAGGAAGAACAGATTGTGGCTTTATGTTAAGCTGACTCCTTATAAAGTTTACTTGACTCATGATATTCTAGAAGTTTTCTTTTTATTCTTTCTTTGGTTGATCATAGTATTAAAACTTGAAAAGCTGCCAGATTAACTCTCAGGTTTCTCTTTGAGAATTATGAGTTAATTAGGAAAATAATAATGGAGGTTCACTAGAATATAACCAATATAACTGATGCTGTAGGGTTTTTTGAAATGCTGAGCAAGTGAATTCACTGTCTCTTGACTTAAAAATTAAGGTGTCTTCCGAGGGTTCACAAATACATTCTTTGAGTGTGAGCTTTAATTCTGCCTCATAAAATCTGACTGTAACTCTCCAAAAAAAGGAAAAAAAAGATATTGCAAGAGACACAGATTAATGTCTACTAGGTGTTAGGCCTCAAAGCCAGTGTTTTCAAATTCTTTCAGGTGCTGTATATAATTCCTATTAAGCAATTTTTCTTACCTTTTAAAAAACACTGTGCTTCTTTTAAATTATCTTATGAAAATACAAGGTTAAATAAAATATTAAAGCATGTTTTGTCCCCCCCCCATGGTACATATGAACCTAAAGATTTTTGATTTTTTTTTTAAAGAGAATCAAAACCAAACAAAACAGAACAGAATATAGCTAATCAGAACAGAATAATGAAAGCAATACAGGACTTCAAAACAAGATAATAGGGAACCAACAGTGGCTACTATAATGTCTCCTATTTTCTTCAACATAGCTGTCCATACCATCAGACATAATGGAATCAAAACAAAACAATAAAGCCAATCAGAACAGAACAATGAAAGTGATACAGGACTTCAAGACAAGATAATAGGAAATCAACAATGGCTACCATAATGTCTATTGCTTTCTTCAAAGTAGCTTTCCATACCATCAGACATAATAAAATCAAATAAAACAAAACAGAGTAAAGCCAATCAAAACAAGAATGAAAGTGTATTTTAAAGAGAACAAAACCAAACAAAACAGAATAAAGCCAATCAAGACAAAACAGTGAAAGTGATACAGGATTTCAAAACAGGACAATGGGAAATCAACATAATGCCTCTTGTTATCTTCAGAATTGCTACCCATACCATCAGACATAATAAAATCAAACGGAACAGAATAAAACCAATCAAAACAGAATATTGAATAAAACAAAACAATGAAGCAGAACAATATTGGATTTCAAAACCAAGACAGAAGGAGATCTCCCATATTTGCTATATTGCATATTGTTATCCTTTTAATAGAGGCTCAGACTACCGGCCTTAGGCCTGCAAAGTCAGTCGAATCAAACAAGCACTAAGTTGTTTTTGTACCTCAGTTGCTATCAACTTGGCCTGTGTTCCTCCAAATTAGCCAGTTGCTTGCTTTCAGAAGGGGGCTGTTCTTGTCTCCCAGCCTATCTGCTGGCTGGCTCATGAGAAGGGTGAATTGGCTTCTTGTTACTCTTCCCAGGCCCAGCATGGCTTCCACTGACTCACAGGAAGGGCAAATTGGCTTGTTTCTCCTACTGGCCCCGCATGGCTTCCACCAACTCAAGGAAAGGGCGAATTGGACTGGAAGATTTGCAGACTTTGTTTGTATTCCCGAGCAAGGATCAGGCCTACCTCTAATTTGGGGAAAATAGCATTCCTTATTTTGTGGGGGTTTTGTTTTGTTTTGTTTTGTTTTGTTTTGTTTTGTGTATTAGTATGAAAACTTAAAGTGAGAAATGTGAATTTGTTATTTCATTAAAAATGCATACAATAGATGCCAGTGTGCAGCTAATAAGTATAAATGACTGGAACATTGTAGAGCACAGTAACATGAGATGGAATGATGTGTTAATCTTGAGAGGTTGTTACTTTTATATTTGTGACTTAGGGCAGTTACTTAAGCCTTCATTTCCTCATCTTTGTAATTGGAATGAGGACTAAAGAGTTTTCAGAACCTTAGGAAGAGTTAAGAACCTTACATCTTTTTCTAGCCTGTCATTTATTTGTCTCAGAGTAATAGAGGAATTTTTACCCAAATTAGCAGTTTGAAGAAATTTTGCAGCATACTGACATACACAATGATAAAACTTTCTTTTTTTGAGAAAGGAGGTTGAGGATTTACTCTTTATTTGGCCTTATCATATATTTCCCCTGTTGGCATTTTACTTTTTTTAAAATTATGGATAGAGCGAAATTTAGGAAATGCTCATTGGTTAAAACTGTATCTGTTGGGTTGTCTTAACATTCATGTCCTTTGGCTTTTGGACCTAAAATAATAATAAATGCTGGTCTTCTTGTAGGTGTTTTCTTCTACTTAGGACCTTCATTTCATGGTTGGTTTGTTCCTTTTTTGTTTGCTTTTTGGTTTTTTGATAGTCTCACTATGCAGTTTAGGCTGGCCTTGAACTTGTGGCAATTCTCCTGTCTCAGCTTGGTTTTTGTCTTATTTTTAATATACTGATTTTTACCTTGGCTGAAGCAAGTTGATCATATATAACCTAGACTTAATTAAAAGAACTATAAAACTTCATACTAAATATAAATTTTTAAGAAAAGAATTGGAGAGCCCGGGGATTTAGCTCAGCAGCATAAACGCCTACCTGGCAAGTGTAAGGTCATAAGTTCTATCCCTGGTACAAAAAAAAAAAAAAATGGAAGGACTTGTCTGCTTCATGTTACTATAAGGAAATACTTGAGATTATTAATAAAGGGAAAGGTAATATTTTGGTTCACAACTTGGGAGAGTTCAGTCCATGACCTGTTGACCCCTTGTTTTGGACCTGTTGTAAGGCTGTGAGTCATGGTGGGAGTGTATGACAGCTCATTTATATCCACAGAGCAAGAAAGAGGAAGAGACCAGGGTCCCTCAGTATCCATTGAGGACACACCTGCAGACCCAAAGACCTCCCATCAGTTGCTCGCTTCCTTAAAGGTTTTGCCATCTCTTAGTAACAGCACCTTACAGCCACACCTTTAACACATGGGCCCTTGGGGCATTTAAGACCCAATCTGCAGGACAGGACCAAACTCTGAGAAATGATGTTAAAGTCTAGGAAACAGGTCGTAAGAAATTAGACTGTCATGACATTTCCTTCCCATACTTCAAAGGATGTTTGGTAGAGCAAGATATCATATGGAACTGTTTGTTTAACCTAGAGGGCAAGACTAGGTAATCCTGTGGCATTCTCAGATTCAAGGAAATAAACAAAGAATGAAAGATAAAGCATTATAAAAATACACTGTCATTTCTTTTTTCCTTTGCACAGTAACTAGTATTGTTTCTTTCATTTGTCCATATGATGGTAGCTCCTTGTGTCCTAATTCGAGATCTTCAGACTTTACGCCATTGTGGGAGTCTGTTTCCGGCACACATGGTAAAATGATCCTCATGTGTCAGCTGAGTGATAGGACTGTTAAACTGAAGATGCCAGTTATTTTAGGACTCAAAGAAGTTTGCTAATATCAAAGCCGTGACTCCTTTTTTCAATATTCTTTTGTGATAAGGATATTGTACTTTGGCTGTCATATTTGAGGAATTTTTAGTAACTTCTGTTACACAAAAGATAGAAAATGAGACAACACAGATGACTACTAAGGAGAAAATGAAAATTACCTTTAGTTATGTCTCCCATAAGTGAGGGTTCTGAAGATTCACATCCTGATATCAAAACGCGGGTTCACGATATTGGTAGGTAAATTTCGTTTATGAAACACTGATTTGTGAACATTTTTACATGTCAGTCAATGTACAATACCATCATCTTGAAGGTTTGACATTGTAGTTTATTTGACCTCTTAGCTTGCTATGACCAAAGAAATAAGCTTTGCGGTGACTGTTTCTAACCAATTTCTCAGAGGCCAGAGAGGGCTGTGATTATCTGGGAACTTTTTCACTGTCAATATCAATTTGTTCCCCCAGCAAACTACAGGATAAATGTTACCTAATTTGCTGGTCAAGTATTAACTGCTGGATAAAGATATGCCATTTTACCAGTTGTGATGCCATCAGTAGTGCTAAAGTACCCTTTTCCTGTTTGGAAAGGTTTAATACCTGATTTGGCTGGGGTGGGGGAGATTACTGGGAATCGAATTCACAACCTCACACTTACCAGGCAGGTGCTGTGCCACTGAGCTGTATCTCTGGCCCAAATATCTGATTTTGTTTTTGCAGTATTGGGGATTGAACCTGTGGGTGCTCTTATCACTGAGCTACCTCCCCAGGTTGTGTACCCCTCCCCCGTTTTTTTATTTTGAGACAGGCTCTTACTAAATTGCCAAATTACCCAGGCTGCATTTGAACATGAAATTCTGCTCTGCCTCCCAGAGTGCTAGAATTATAGGCATTCACCACCACACCAGGCCCTTTTTTCTTATATTTTATTTTGAGACAAGGTCTTGCTAAATTGCCCAGACTGGTCTTGATTTTGTGGTCCTCCTGTCTCAGCCTGCTGAGTAGCTGGGGTTACAGGCATGTGCCATGGCTGTTTTTAATTTTCGATTGATCACTTTTATTGTTACATATATGTTACTAACAAAAGTAAAAAGATTTTATACTGGTAAAAAGGTTTTATACTTGGGTCATAATCTTAAGTTTCTGATAATGCTTTGGTTTAGGCCTAGGTGCTGAATGAGGCCTTCTTTAGTTAATCTACTTAGTTGGTCTTTTATTTTTTTACTTTCATTTGGATTTATTGGTCAAGGTAGAATATCAGTTCTTTCATTGCTGCAGGGGCTCCTGGATTCCCTGATTTCGTGCATATAGACTGACCTATACAAATTGCAAAGTTGTGCAAGATGACATCGAGGGGTGAGATGTTGCTCATGGATAGAATGCTTGGATGTGAGGCCTTGGGTCTAGCCCTGGCATCTTTCCTCCCCCTCAACTGCTGACATTTATTTTGTGGCAGTCACTGTGCTTATGCTTGGCAGATAATATCTTTTAAGCCTTTTAATCTTGAGGCTCAGGGGTTGTTTTGTTTGGGATTACTTAGAGAAATGAATGGTGGAACTAAAATGGCTCTGCCTTCTAACATTGTGATAGGGTTTTTATATATATCAATTCCCTTAATCCTTATAGCAGCGTGTGGTTCAGCAGGCATTCTTACTTATTGACAGGAAAAAGCACTGTTAGCTGTGCTGGAGACTTGAAGTCTTACATAAGTAGACAGTTGGTTTTCAGGTCCTTTTTGAACATGGCACTAGATATGTGTTCACATTGTTAGTTCATTCATAGTCTCTAGTGAGGTAATTTTGGGTTTGTCAGGAGGTACAGTAATTGAAATGGTGTTTAAAGTACTGACAGTCTCATTTGCTAATGAGCACTGGGTGAAGATGAGCTATTGAAAGAGACTTCTTTTACCTCTTCTTAAAAAGCACGCCTTAATAGTTTAAAAGAAATGAAAGCCTCTGTGAAATCTGTAATACTCATGACAGAAGTATTCTTTCATTTTTTATTGGGCACCTATTTGTGGAACAGGTATTACATGCCAGCCCTTGAACCAGTTGCCGGCAGTAGAGATGGGACACTTGGTCCCCATTATCAAGTTGTTTGCGTTCCAGCAGGGGAAGATAGACAAGGAACACTGTAGTATTGTGATACTGTAACTCCCAATGTGGTGCATGAATTCACCGTGATAAATGCTGTGATAGCAGTAGCATATGGTGCCATGGAGAGCCAGGACTGCTTCCTCAGGCAGACCAGGAGCCTTGTGAAATTTTGAGGCTGTTCTTGGGAAGAGGAGATGGTGATGTCTGAGCTAGGTATTGGGAGTAAATAAGAGCTTGCCTCATTTGGAGAAGCTATAAAGAGAGGGAATTGTGAATGTCAAATAATTCATAGAATGAGAGCCATATATGTGCAAGATCGGAGAGGGTTGCATTTTAGCTAATGAGGAACCTGGAATTTCAGACTAAAGAACGACACGATCAGTATGACTGTGGAGGGGACAAGAGGGTACAGGTAATCGTTAATTAGGACACTGTGGGGAGTAATGAGGTAGGTCTTGAAATGAGATAGCTAGGCAATGGGAAAGAAGAGAAAGTGGATTTTAGTGATACTGAGCATGGGGAAACACAAGAGTCAAGGTTGACTGTTTCCATGCCTGAGCACCCTGCAGTGGACAGTGCTGTTCTTAACAGATTGATGGGGAAGAAAGGGTTGGAGGGCTCTGCTCAAGGTTAGTGGTAGGGTAGTGGTGGTTCTTGGGACTTTGACGTGGAGATGTCATCTGGCGGATTGGAATGCTCAAAGGCATCTGCATACTACCAGGACTAAGTAGAAGGCAGCAAACCCACCTCTAAACTCATAGGGAAATAGGAAAGGAGTATCGTCCAGGAACATGGAGGTGTTTCAGGGGTGAGAGATTGGAAGGCATAAAAAGAATCTATTATCTTGAGTGCCTGGGAGATGATTGTTGACTGAGGAGAACCTTAGAAAGGCAGTGGAGCTAAGCACTGGCCACAGTGGAGCGGGGATGAGTGGAAAGAGATCATGAGGTTAGGACATTTGGTCAAGAATGTTGGCACCGAAGGGAAGAGTCAAGACTAGACTTGTATTTGTTCTGTAGCCCAGGCTGTCCTTTCTCTTGTGATCCTTCTGCTTCAACTTTCCAAGTGCTGGGGTTACGTCATGTCACCTGGCTCTTTCAGGAGTTTTTGTGAGTTACATTTACTGTAATTGCCAAAGAGTTCACTAATTTTTCTTACATATTTTAGATCACATCCGTTTTCCCTTTGGAATGGGATGCTACTTTGGACAGTATTGAAAATGATCCATGAGTGTTGGAGCAAATGCGTATTGAATGTACTGTTTGATTCTATTATACAGTAAGATTAGTTTTGAAACAAGATTTTTATATATGCATATTAATGGCGTTTACTTTAAACTCTTTATAACTTTTTCCCCTTTAAAAGCCCAGACTGTGACTAGATAATAAACGCTATGTAGTTTTTGAGCTCGGTGCGAAGTATTCCCAGAAACGGATTTATTTGACAGTCACTTGAATAAATCCACTAGTGTTGAATAGTGTTCAACTGCCCCCAGACAGCTGTTCAGAAGAGCCTTATATCAAAATGTGAACAGAGCACATACAGCCCAGCCACTAGGCCCCGCTGTCTGTGGAGAGTGAATCCATTTTCAGGGAATGAAATTATCTGTTTTGTGGAGATTAGAAATAACAATTCTGTATACAACGATTTCTGTTCTGTTATCTCTCTGCATCTGAAAAACGTCCTGTGTTTCCGTTCCATCCCTTGAGGATTTTGTAAGTAGGAATGGTCCTGAAGTGAAAAGTTAGTGATAGGTGCTAAGTTAAAATGGAGCCTGGTGCAGGTAGAGAAAGGACAACGCATTGGCTAGCATTCTTTTTCTTTCATCTGCCTTTGTAGTTTCATTTCCATCTAGAGGATTACAATATATGCATTAGAAAAAACCTCAATCATATGAAAAGTGACACTCAACAATTACACAAATTGAAGGTTTTCTTCTAACTGTTGAATGTCTACTTTTCATGAGGAGCCTGAAAATTTTTAATAGCTTCTCAGAAATGCTAACAACTGGGTAAGCAGCCCAAGAGGATTTTGTTGTAGAATATTATGAATGGAATTTGAAACCGAGTGACTTGAGAGTGGTCTGTTTTCTATTTACTTCTGCTGTTTTGTCTTTGACATACTAAGGCAGTCATAAAAACCCCAGGTGATTCTATTTCTGCTTTTTACTTTTAGAAACATGAATACCTCTTGTCCAGTTTATTTATTTAGTTTTTAACTGTGTAGCTTTTAAAAGTGTATTTTAGGTCTACCAGCACTGTGCCTTGAATGAATTTTTTTTTTTTTTTTTTGCAGCACCGGGGATTGAACTCACGATCTTGCGCTTGCTGGGCAGGCGCTTAGACCGCTGAGCTGGATCCCCAGCCCTTCTTGAATGAATTTTTCCGTGAGAACACATCTCTGGCAGCTTTTACTCGTTTATTAAGCACTTACTGAGTGCAAACACTTGGCCTTGTTCACATTTGTGTTTATGTAGTATCATAAAAATCTTTGTCAAATTTTATAGGTGTTTAATATTTAGAACTTACACTTTTTCTAAGTACCAGCTACGAGACCTTCTATAATTTAGATCTTAATGTAACTATTTGCACATGAATTTTTGTGTATGAAAAATCAAAGAATAAAGGCAAAAGTACTTAAGGAAATAATATGGGACTGATAAAAGAAGAAAATCAAACAGTTATATAGGTTCTGTGCTAAAAGTGAACACAGGCTTTTTGTCCCTAGCTAGTTTAATGAGTGTTTTAGAGAACCTTATTTTAGGGTTGTGCTACTGAACTAACTAGAAATTTCATTCAACTGAGCATTTATGTAAGGTGGGACACAAACTAAGGAAATGTTAATAGAAAGGTAGTAACTTGCCAACATCTAACTAATTGAAGTAATTTTGTAATCAGCTTTTAATTAGTTCTAAATATTAGTCCCTATAAATTTAGCTATCAATTTATTTTGTACTAATTCTTAGTTTCCTGTCTTTTTTGAGCTCATAATTACGATATGCTTACTGATTAATTTTTAGTAGTTATTATTTTTGCTTACTAGGCCTTGAATGATTTTCTGCCTTTTATTATGTATGACTTTTGGAAAGATGTCTTCAATAGTTAATACCTAGTGTGCTATATTTCCATTAGAGCTGCACTGAGTGTTTTTAGCTTTTTAAAACTGGGTGCATTTTCTGATCTCCCCGTTCTCATTGGCAGGACTAGTCTAGAGTTGTCTGCCTGCACAAATGTAGGATACACAGGGTCTGGGAGATTGAGTCATCCAATCAGGATTTATAGTGTGGAGGTCGAGCAAAGTTTGGACATGGAGTTCCAGAGCTAAGTACTTCAATGTAGAAGCCAAGGTTTAAATGATGATCCTGAAACAAGCCAGTGTCAAAGTAGTGCTCAGTTGAAAAACAAAGATGGTTAAATCAGTGGAAATATATGATAGTGGTGGTGGTAAGAGGTAGAAGTTCAAAACCATTTGCGTACAGTGCAGTAATTGAGGCACCAACTGCGTATAGGTTAGTCCTGCAGGCCTCAGGAGGCCTTAGGAAATGTGTTCTGGAAAGTTAATGGCACTAGTTCTATTGGGGAAAGTGCAACTATAGTATATCACTAAAAAAGCTATCTGTGTTAACTTGAGTCACTGGTATAGAATATATATGAAGAGGAATGTATGTGTATATTCTCCAGCTAATTATTTCTTTAATGGTCAGAGTTGATTAGGCCTCATAGCGTGACACAATTAGTGAAATTTGAGCTTATAGAAATAATAGGTAACTTTGTTACGGAAATTCTTAATTAAGATAAAGTACCAACTGTTTTTTGACTGCATTTAGAGTTTTGGTTTTTGCGTAAAATATCTAAAGGAAATGGGTATATTTTGCAACTCATTTTCAGGCGTATGCATATTTTCAGCATTAGATTCACATACTGATTTTAAATGAAAACACTGGGAGGTCTATATAGAGGTACAAATAGTTTAGCTAGACAGATCAACAACACTGAACGAATCCAGCCTGAAAATACAATCAGTACCTTAAGTGATAGCTTCTACTAGCTTTGGATTCCTATCTGCAGTCTTTTCCAGGGCTTTGTCGGTTGCAGTTCTCCTCTTAAGTGACAACTGCAGCATGTTAGTATGGGTGTGTTTTAGGATGTCAGTTCTGCAGGTTTCTGCCCTTGGACCAGGTGCAGTAACTACACTTGTACTTTCCACGTCATATTTAATGAAAAATAATAATAAAGTTACAAAATTAATAAAGTGTGTTCAAAATATTGGGGAGTGTGGTGGCACTCAACTGTATTCCCAGTGCTGTGGAGACTGAGGCAGGAGGATCAGTTGGGTGGCCAATCTGGGCTACATGGTGAGTTCAAGGGCAGCCTGAGCTCCTGTACGTAGTGAGACCATCTCAGAAACAGCAACCAACCCAGAATGTCAGCTCACTGCGTGTCTCCATGGTGTTGGCAGGCCAACTCATACAAAACCCATTGATTCGTGGCTCTTTATTTGATGGAGACTTGGGTATAATCTTAACAATTTTTAAAAATAATTCATCCAGCCGTGGAAATCGGCAGGGAGATGAGGAGAATATTTAGGAATGAATTACAGAGATTATGGAACTATCACAGTTACTTTTTTCTTTTTAGAAAAAAAGACATGGTATTTTATGTTAGATGAAAAAAGCAGGGAGGGGTCTTGGGGAGGCATGTGGTTGAGTTCTTTGCTTTGTTGTGTTTTGTATTTTGTATACTGGGAATCAAACCCAGGGTCTCATGTGTCCCAAGCATGATAGGCATTACCTGTAAGCTTTCTACATAGGAGATAAAGGAGTAATAAGTGTGGGTTTTGTCCTTGAAGAGTTTTGTTTTTTGGTTGTTGTTTCTTGATTTAGTTAAGTATATCCATAAATAGCCACACAGCACTACTTTGAGCAGCACCACATTATGATCTGAGATTTAAACACAAAATGGCTCAGTAGAGGTTGTTGTTTTATTTTGTTCATGCTGGGATCAAACCCAGGCCTTCAAAGGAACATGGCGGACAAGTGCTCTACCTCAGCCCAGACAATTAATTTTCAGTCAGTAGCTTTTGTAAGTATTGTGTAATGGTCTGCCCAGTAGTAATTTTATGTTAAATCGTGTTATGACATGTCCCATTAACTTTGGTTAGTGGGTTAAAATAGTGGCTCCTCAGAAAGCTTGTTTTCATTTTGAAGAGACTGAACACTTGAACAAGCCATTTTAGCTGTAAATTGTGACTGTATGGGATTCCCTTTTTTTGGTAACAGTTGATTGATTCCCTTCTCCCTCACACACACAAGTTTTCTGTTAAAGGCTGCCATCTTGTGGCCTTTAAAAAGAGACTTTAGGGGGAAAGTTTTGCTAAGATGTTATGTTTATAGTTGCATTATGATGCCAAAGTGAGTAGTAACAAATTTTTTTAAATTATATTTTCTTAACATTTGGTTAATTTCTTCATTGTATTTTAATATTACAAAATTACTTTAGGAATGAATTACAGAGATTATGGAACTATCACAGTTTTTTCTTTTTGGAAAAAAAGACATGGTATTTTATGTTAGATGTTAAAGACTCCTATTACCCCATCCTCAAATTCCAGTAGTAAAAAATATTCTTTTGCAGAAATAACTTTTTTTTTTTTTTTTTTTTTTGGTGGCACCGGGGATTGAACTCATGACCTTGCACTTGCCAGGCAGGCGCTTAGGCCGCTGAGCTAGATCCCCAGCCCTGTTTTTGAGACAGGGTCTCACTATGCCGTTCAGGCTGACCTTGAGCTCACTTTGTAGCCCAGGCTGGTCTCGAACTCACAAGGATCCGCCTGTCTCAGCCTCCCGAGTGCTGGGATTACAGGCGTGAGCCACCATGCCCGGCTGCAGAAATAACTTGTGCTGGATTTCTTTGATCCCAAGTCTAATAATCATGTGACATTGAAAGAGAATGTTGTTATCTGCCAAAAACTCTGGGTCTAAGGCTCCCAAATTACATCTGTGTATGTAGTAGGTTTGGCAGCCCTCATTTAAGCTGTTTCTTTTCTTTCTTGGACAGGCAAGGAGAAGGCATGAAGTCAGAGGTATAATTTGATGTCTGTGCCCTTTTTCAATTGTGTTACAGTTATGCTAAGAAAGAATCTGATCTTAATGGAGCCCAAATCAAACTTCGAGAATACGAAGCGGCACTGAACTCTAAAGACGCAGCTCTGGCTACTGCACTTGGTGACAAGAAAAGTTTAGAAGGAGATGTGGAGGATCTGAAGGGTCAGATTGCCCAGGTAAGGCGAGCTGCTTCTTCACTACAGTGGATAGTTTCATTGCCACCTGTCTTAAGCTTTGCTTCACTTGATTAATTTTATTTTTATTTTTTGGGGAAATTTTTATTTAAGCCTTCTTTTGGTAGCTTGCCTGAAGAAGTCTTGAGGTAGTTAACATGCAAAGTATGAGCACCTTCTCAGTCAGGATATCTAGATTATGTTCTCTCTCTGTTGTGCAGATACTTAGTCAGTCAGTCTCTTAGTTTCAAAGTCTGTTTCATTACTACACCAAAACGTGAGGTAGAGAAAGAGGTTTCATAAGGCTGTTCCCTTGAACGCAGAAGAAATGAAAATGGTTAGCTGAAAACCATTGATTTGCAAAACATGAGTGATATGTCTCTTCGATTTCCCCTGCTGGCAGTTACAATTTGATAGGTGATCTGCTAATGGTATCCTATGCATGAGACCAATAAATGATGAATGCAGTTCTGTGATAAAGGTTAAAATGAGGAGTCATAGGGCTGGGGATCTAGCTCAGTGGCCTTAAGCGCCTGACTGGCAAGTGACTTCTGTATAAATTTTTATCACAATTCTTTTTCCTTGTAATAGTTGGAAGCCTCCTTAGCTGCTGCCAAAAAACAGTTAGCAGATGAAACCTTGCTTAAAGTGGATTTGGAGAATCGTTGTCAGAGCCTTACTGAAGACTTGGAGTTTCGTAAAAACATGTACGAAGAGGTAATTATATATAATTTCACTTTTAAAAGGAAAAGATATACACAAGAGTGTAAATTAAAAATATATTTTATTTATGATTCTTTCCTTTAAGAAGTTTATCAGATGGAGATTTGAGGTTAGGAGACAGTTTGCAAGTCAACTGTTCAAAGTGTTTGATTACTACACCAAAACGTGAGGTAGAAAAAGAGATTTCATAAGGCTGTTCCCTTGAATGCAGAAGAAATGAAAATGGTTAGCTGAAAACCATTGATCTGCAAGGTGCATCTGTAAATCAAGGTGCATTTGTAAATCTAATACAGTAAACAGGTAACATTTCACTTCATGTGACTTAGAAAGACTTAGTCCTAGGTAATTCCTGTCGCCACATTTAAACATTTGTGTTAGTTACCTGTTGCTGCCTAACAAGATTAACCTAGAGCAGTGGTGGCAAACCTTTTAGAAACTAGTACCCAAAACTGCAACCCAAAATCTACTTACTTATCACAAAGTGCAAACACTGCAGTTAAACCTGAATACTGAGGCTTTAGTTTAAACAATTCATACTTTAACATCTTTTTGTCTTAAAGAAAAGTAACACCCGTGGCATAGGTTCACCACTGCCAACCTAGAGCCACAGATTGATTGATTTTCTGGGCCTTTGCATTGAGCTGTATCCCCTGCCCTTTTCTTAATTTTTTATTGTAAAACGGTTGCTAAATCACTGAGTTGCACAGGGTGGGCTTGGACTTGCAGTACTCTCCCCTCAGCCTCCAAAAGTTCTGGGATTACAGATGTGTGCCACTATGCCCTGCTCAGCATTTATTTTCTGTAGGTCAGGAAACAGAGCAACTTAAAGTTTCTTATTTAAAACAAAATTTTGTTACTGCTATTTTTCTTCCAAGGAGTGATGAGTATCAGAGTGAAAGACTGTGTTTGATAACTTGCCGCAAGCACTGTTAAGTAATATTTAACAAATGTGACTTTATGAAAGTAGGCTTATTTTGTGTTTTTGGAGACATGGTCTTGCTATGTATATTCTGGGCTGGCTTTGAAGTCACTTTGTAGCCCAGGCTGGCCTCAAACTCCCAGCAATCCTTGTGCCTCAGCCTCCCCAGTGCTGGGATTACAGATGTGCACCACCACGCCCAGCTTACTGCTTTGAGAGAAGGTTGCTGTGTACTCCAGGCTGTCCTTAAACATCTTTTGTAATCCAGGCTGGTGTTGAATTCTCAGTCATTCTACCTCAGCCTTTTCAGTGCTGGGATTATATAGGAATGAGCCAATGCACATGGCAAAGGAGGCGTTTTACATGCAGTGGACTTACATTTCTGTATTGGTTTGTCCCTTGTCTGTAACTGATATTGTGTGTAGACAACCAGGAGTGTTTTTTTTTTCTTTTTTACATTGTTTCTGTTTAAAATAATAACTTTAAAAATGATATCAGTGGAAAGTAATATTTTTAGAGTGGATAGTATTTCTGAAGTTTTGATTTTTGCCTTTTTGAGAATGATTTTAAAATACTCCTGAATTATTTTTTTCTCACGATGAGGACACTATTCAATGAATATGCCTAACTTCCTTACTGTGAACAGTTAAGGAAGAAGGAAGAACAAGGGAGGCAGACAAAGGGTACACTGATAGTAAGGGCCCAGTGTTTGTTGAACTGAAGTTTTCATTTGTGTATTTTCATGATTTAAGGCATTTACTTCATTAAGCAGAATGAGCTCTGGGAAATGAATAGTAGAACCAGGATCCGAACCAAGGTCTTCTGATTTAGCTGATTCTGTCAAGTGCATTTTCCTCTGCAATGATTAAGAGAAAGATGAGGATATGTATAGAAAAAACACATGCACCAAGATACACAAAGAATGTCAGTGAGTTATACATCCCTCTCATGACTTAATTCTTACCATTAAAGATACCTGTTGCCTTTTTTTTTTTTTTTTAAGACAAGGTTTCACTATGCAGTTCGCGCTGGCCTGAATTCACTTTGTAGCCCAGATGGGCCCCAAACTCACAGGGATCCTCCTGCCTTAGCGTTCTGAGTGCTAGGATTACAGGCGTGCACCACCACGCCTGGCCTATTTGTTGCATTTTTCATAGCAAGAAGCTAAAGTGAAAAAGTTATTCTTGGACTTGTGTTCTTAGCCACAGATCCACATTTTACTTTTAGTTGGACAGTTTCCTAAATTAGTAAAGGATTATTTCTATTTTATTCTTTAATAGTGGATTATCATATTTAGTTGAGTTAATCAAGTCATATTAATAAAGCCTTCTATCAATAGACATTAATAGCTTAGCATGGGTTGGTAAGAGAAACATGTAAATCCTTTGCTCTGACTATTATGGTGTCTAAGGAAATCTTACAAAATGCTGAACATGGTGGCACACACCTGTAATCCCAACACCTGGGAGCCTGAGGCAGGATCACCATGAGTTCAAGGCCAGCTTGGGCTACATTGTGCGTTCAGCTCAAGTCAAAAACAAAACAAAGAAAACCTTGTAAATGTTGAAGTTGTCTGCAAAATTTAACTTCCTATGCATATCTTTTTCAGAGCTATTCTTAGTTTTATCAATAAGCAGGGTAGACAATAACTGTTGAGTGTTTAATGTAGTACCCTGTCTAGTTATTTATGATGACATGGCACTTCAGTAAATCATCGAGCCATTCCTTGCCTTCAGAGAAATAAAGTAAGTATGTTCTGGGGGGCGCGGGGAAGAAAAAACAAAACACTCAGAGGCCTGGTGACTATCATTTGTGTCATTCGTTTCATCTCAGAAATATTCTCACCTGAAAACTGAAGTGGCAGTAAAGTGTATTTACACTTTCTAGTTTGGGCAAAAGTGTGTAAAGCCTCACATGGCCCTGACACACTCGGACTTGAACCAGTGCAGCCGTGGAAAGTCACTTGTTTGGATTTGTGTCGTTTTTCTCCCTCCAGGAGATTAATGAGACCAGAAGGAAGCATGAAACGCGCTTGGTAGAGGTGGATTCTGGGCGTCAGATTGAGTACGAGTACAAGCTGGCTCAGGCCCTGCACGAGATGAGAGAGCAGCACGATGCCCAAGTGAAGCTGTACAAGGAGGAGCTCGAGCAGACTTACCACGCCAAGGTGCGTGCGTGCTCTCGCCGGAGCCTCACCTCCCTCTGATGAGTGCAAAGCGATGTTTCGTTTTGCTCTAGATTTATTAAATGATGAATATAGAAAATGGGTAATTTTTTAAAGTGCAGTTTTTTTATCAAGATATTAGTAGAAATTACAAGAGGAGAGTAGGGTCATTCCGCTTCCATTCTTATTAGAGGTAACGGTTTATGTTGTCACATTGGTCATTCATCTCGTACAATTAAGACCAAAGCAGCTGAAATACTTTTTCCAACAAGTGTAGATCATGCTGCCCTGCACATCCGTGGGGTGTTCATTGCTTCTGAGTTCTGAGTTCCATGGAAGGCAGATTGTGACCACTAAGCTTGGGTGTTTTTGTGTAAGAGCCAAATGGGAAGTCTCTAATTATTTCTTCTGTCACTGTTATTCATTTAAAAAAGTATAGAACCATTACACTTGTATTACCAGACTGTACAAAAATCTAGGCTTTGCTGGTGAGTGAGTTTAACCTCTGATTAAATATTATGTGATTTAATTAAAAAGACTTAGAAGAGTAGGGTCATGTAGTTAGTGAATATAATTTCTGCTCTTCGACTTCAGGCTGTTCATGTTGGGTTCAGCCGTTTTGTGAAGCAGCGGTTGGCTAGTGAGAGTAAGAGATCCCATCAAGAACACCTCCGGCTGTCTGTCGCTGAACACTGGGCATGGAGCTGGATGGGGAAGGAGCTAAAGTTAGTACCTGTCACTGACTGGCATTAAAGGGAGGCAAGGAGGAGACATAAGAATGTGTGCCCAGCACACATGTGCACATATCAGAATTTGCAGGAGCAGGGTATTGTTTTTATTCGAGGGGCTATTTTTGCTTCTGAGAGAATTCTGTCTCATTTGAAGGAATCTGTTCTGTACTAGATTCAGTGGGTTAGGGATATGTGTAATGTTTTTCTACAGGTTCACAACTGTCCAGTTTTGCTGTAACTCATTTTCCTTATTAGAGTACTCTTGGCATTACAGGTTTAGCAGTTGAATTATTGTAGTGATAAGCTTTGGGTAAAATCCCAGTTATGTTAACATCGTTAAAGCTCATATGTTAGAAAATAAATCTAAAAATCTGGTGACAAGATAATTCAAGCATCGTCAGACTGTGTGATGCTTTTCCTGTGTTTCGTCAGCCAGTTACCAGCAGGACTTAAGTCGGAAATGCCTTGAGGTGAATCATGCTTCCTCATTGGTTCTAATTGACGAGATAAGACTTATGTTTGCTGCTTCCCTTAGCTTGAGAATGCCAGACTGTGCTCAGAGATGAATACTTCATCTGTCAACAGTGCTAGAGAAGAGCTGATGGAAAGTCGTATGAGGATCGAGAGCCTCTCATCTCAGCTTTCTAATCTGCAGAAAGAGGTAAGAAAGCCACTTGCCCCAGGCAGAGTCGGGTTAACCGGAAGGTCACCTGGAGCGGAGTAGTCTACCTGCTCTGCGTGTCCTGGGTGATACTGTTTTGTTGCACCGTAGTTTTAACGGTGCTTTCCCAGAGTTTTTTCATTTTGCGTTGCGTCACCATCCTCTGAGCCGATGCTGGTGCTCCTGCTGAGTGGCCCTCTGGGGTGAATGAGGTGGTTTGTTTACCGGACGGACCTATCCCAGGACTCAGGTTTTCTGTGGCATCTGTCAGCCTCATCTCTGCAGAGTGTGCTTCCTGCTGCATCTTCTTTGTCAAGTTTAGAAAACAACATGAAGGAAAATATGCAAAAACCCACTGTGGGTGGTAAATGCTTCGTGTTTCTAGACAAATTCCCCTTGTGCTTCGAATACTTAATAAATAGGTTCTTGTGATAGAGCATTAATTTCTGCACTTGTTAGGAATTTAGGGATTTCCTTGGTACACCTAAGTAGCAGGTGATTGCATTGCTGACCGTGTTGGCTGGTAGCCTGCCCATACATGGTGATGAGCTCCAGGTACAGCTTTAACAGGTGGACATAGCTTCCAATCTGTCAGTCTAGGGCAGTGACGGCGGAACTGCAGTCCAAAACCCACTTACTCATCAACAAGTGTCAACCTTGCAGTTTAACCTGAACACTGAGCTATTATTAGTTTAGGGAAAGCAACTCCTACATTAACATCTCATCTTAAAAACAAGTAACATGCATGCCATAGGTTCACCATAACTGGTCTAGAGTGAGGTTAGTATGGGTACAAAGTGCATACAACCATGTAAATATTCAGCATTATTTTGTAATTTACGGCTCAATTTAATTACTTGGAAAGTAATTGTGAAGTAAAACTTCAGCTTTTCTTTTCCTTAAAGGTGAAAATCTTGTTTTATATTTTCCATGTAAGAATAAACTTTGTTAACTTATTCTTTTTTTTTTGAGACAGGGTCTTGCTATGCTGTTCAGGCTGGCCTTGAGCTTACTTTGTAGCCCAGGCCGATCTCAAACTCATAATGATCCTCCTGCCTCAGCCTCCCGAGTGCTAGGGTTTCAGGCATGTGCCACCATGCCCGGCTCTGTTAGTTTATTCTTGATAGGCTTTTCCTTTTTGTCATTTTATTTTTAGTAAATTTTTTTTCTAACTATAAAGTGGGTGGCATTTATTGTACGAATTTAGAAAACAGCAGAAAATGGATCACATAAAATA